>JAQFZU010001496.1:0-13170 GCA_034696185.1 Henia vesuviana | reverse complement strand
CGTCATTCTTTGATTACGTTTCAGCTACGATTGATCTAATTGGACCAGCCTTTTCATTCTCAATATGGCTGACGATAGCTATTAAAAGACAAACTGAATATCTGTTGTAATATAACAGTTTAGATCTTTTGTAAAAAAAAACAAAAACAAAAATGGGAAAAGGTTACAATAACTACATGTGCAAAAAACCTTTCCATCCAGGATCAAAGGCAAACATTAAAAGGGTAAGAAGAATCTATTAAATTCTGATTTTGACAATTCAATAATTAATTTAATCATTACATCAGGCATGGATGGCAGAACAAAAAACCGATAGTGATAAAAAGAAACAAGAGGAGTTAAGAGTACAGTATGAAAAAGAGCAAGAAACTTACAACAATAGGTAAACAGACAGAAAATAAAATGAATTTATCTATACCATTAACACATTTAATTCTAAAGAGCTTTGCTGAATAAAGAAAGCAAAGAAAAATTAGGATTAAATTTTATGTACGAAGCACCACCAGGAGCCAAAAAAGAAAGACAAAAAGAAGATGACGAACCAGAATTCAAATTCGAATGGCAAAGAAGATTCAATGCACCACGAGAAGAGTAAATATTTTTAAAATTATTCACATTTATAAAATTTTACAATTTTATTTAAATAGTTTTGCCAAAGATAATAAGGACATTCGAGACCAACCATTTGGAATCCAAGTAAGGAATGTACGATGCATAAAATGCCATAAATGGGGTCACATAAACACTGATAAAGAATGTCCAATGTATAATAAATCATCGGTTGGCGATGCGGGTGGAAGTAAGTTGAATCGAATAATATAAATTAACAAATTTTTTAAAATTATAATATTAGCGAGCATTAACCCGATGGAATTGATGAAACGAATGCGCGAAGAAGAAGGCTTAGCTTTAAAACAAAACATTCTTGGTCATCAAGTATCATCGACCCAAGCTAATCAAGTAAATAAACAAATCGATTTTTAATAACTTTGATTAAATTAAATTTTATATTAGCAATTGATTCCAAGCGACGAAGAAGAAGACATCGAATTGCAGTTTTTAAAATCCTTATCAACACACCAAAAACAGAAACTATTAAGAAAACTTGATCGTTTGGAGAAAAAGAAACCAAAATCGAAAATAGGAAAAAAAAAGCGACAGAGACACGATACAGATTCAGAATCAGAACCTTCAAATTCAAAAAAGCACAGAAAAAGATCACGTTCGTCATCAAGCGAAAGTTCAAGCGACGAATCAACTCATCGTCGGTCAAGAAGCAAAGATAAAAATTCAAAGAAATCTCGGACTTCAAACCAGTCCAAATCCGATCGCTCGCGTAGTAAACACAAGAAAAAGAACTCGAAACGAAACCGATCACCTTCACCCAGCAACTCATCATCTAGCGATTCCTCACGAAGCAAAGAACGAAATTCAAAAAAATCACAAAATCCCAACGATTCGCATCACTCGCGAAGAAAACTTAAAAAACGCAGCAATCGATGTAATTCATCCAGTTCGAGTTCAGGTTCATCACCGCATTCAAAAAAGCGAAAAATGGTGAAAAATCATAAAACCAATAAAAAGAAACGAAAACATTAAAGGGACAAAAATGTAATTTTATTTCTTGGGAACACTGTAAGGTACACGAAAAAGGTAAAATCTAATAAAAATGTGCAGTAACCTACTGAAACATGAAATTTGGAAAAAATATTAGTTTTAAAGGTTGTCACACACTTTAACTTACAGAAAATGAAAAACATTTATATACAAAGTGTTGCCATTACACTTAATAAATTTAAATGATATCCCGTAATGTTAGCGACTAAATAGAGTTGAAAATAAGAAATGTTACAAAATATAATCAAGTTCGTATCTGACGTATTGATTTTTGGGTGGTTCGTTCGCCAAGCGAGGGTAACCAGCAACCAAAGCATCTTGTCCACCAATATATAATGTATTGTAAATTTTCCAATAGACATCGCGAACTTTCCTTGCAGGATGAAACAAACCCTAAACAAACAAGAATTAAATTAATTTTAATATTAAATTTTCAAATAATAACTTACTTGTAAGGCATATTGAAGGATTTTCACAGGTCCCAAAGCAACTCGTAGTCCTTCTATGGCATCCATAAAAGCCTGGACTAAATGGGGTGATGTTTCGAAAATGTTTGGCCAAACATAATTTAAAAGATGTACAAGAGCATCTTCGCAACCGAATCCATAAACTCCAAGAGCCATGTGTTTAATCGCTGCACATGCAGTTTGTCTGTGTACGAGGTCCCTATTTAAAAAGCATAAAAAAATTTATTCCAATTATTAAAGAAATTAAATTTTAAATTACTCACCGATCCATTAATGAATCTTCCAAAAGAGGTGTAACCGCGTAAATGTAATCTTTGCCCATTTCACCGATGTATTCGAAAAGAAACGAAAGAGATTTTAAAACTCCATTTTGGACATTCAGTTCTGGTACGCGGTATTCGTTCATTAGTGCAGGCAGGACGGTAAATGGTGAACATGTTTCAGCAACGATAGCGATTGCAACAGTCGTGCAAACACGATTTTGACGTTCTTGTACTTTTAGATTGTTTAAGAGTGTAGCCAAAACGTCGTGGGGTCTAAAAATACGTGAATAAATTCAAAATGCAAATATTTAATTTTAAAATTAATAATAATTTACCCAATGGCTTTGGCTATGTAACCGAATGTGTTGACGGTGGCTCGTCGAATTGCCTTTTTATGCGCTTTAAGTAGTTCCAATAACTCGAAGCATATTCGCATCCATTCACGAGCCGACACGAATTCGGGCCCGCGATCGGCGATACGACCGACTAAATCTATGCAATTTTCTTGCACTTTTTCGTGTCTGAAACAAATTTTAAATATAAATTTCGATATAATCAAATTTAAATTTTAAAATTTTACCTGTTTTTAAGAATTGGTGTTAATCGAGGAAGCAAATCTTTAATAGGTGGGGTCATTTTAGTCATACCGATCACGTTAACAATTCCCTTTAAAGCGCCGAGAATACTACCGAGAACTTCAGGATATTCTTCGCCCAAATATTCGTATAAAACAACACCCAAGTGACCCATGAGTTTTTCCTATAATAATTTTATGTTTATTTTTTTAGAAAAATTTAAATAATAGAAAATTTGATGTTACCTCTTGGCATGTTTTCATAACGATAGCAATGCGAGATATAAGATCAGCAGCTTGTTGACGAACTTTGGCCGATTTGTTATTAAGACGCCACAATATTGTACCGCATATTTGTGGTAAATATGGTTTAACTCGTTTTCCAAGTGTGTTAACGACTGTTCCGAATCCGTTCAACATCACTACGTCTTCGGTGGTTTGCTCTTGGAAAGCATACAATATCCCATCGATTAACTGTTCTTCCAGACGAGAATCGATATCAGCTGCTCCCAAATTAGCCATTATCTTTTCGATGGTTTCCATAACCATTTTACGATACTGTTCATTTTCATCTTTCAAATCGTCGACGATGCGGTTTATAATTTCAGCAGCTCCAACTTTGTTCGCAATTTCTACGGTAGTATCTACCAACTAAAAAATTTCATTTAGTTTAAATTTGAATTGCTGTTGTAAATTATTTTACCTGTCTATAATTCCTTCTATCCAAAGCCATGCGATGGTTCCAGAAATGTTTAAAGAAATGCGGTAAAATGTCATTTTTAATGTAATGAGCTTCTACACCATCCGTTGCGCAACATTGTTTTACAACCTTTAAAAAGATATTATTAATAAACCAAAAAAAAATTATTAAATAACGTTAAATACTTACTTTCAAAACAATCTTTTTCATCTCTTCATCTGGAGACTGAAATTCACGAATTAGAATTAACATCACTTCTTTTGTATAATAATTTGCATATTCAGCATCCATAAGCGGTATTAAATAACCAATTGCTTTAAGGAAAGCAGCCAAACCCTAAAAATAAAATAAAATTTTAATAAATGTATTTAATTTTGTTTTTGATGACTTACTTTTCCCCTGTGTGTCCTGATACCTTTCCATAACGGTTTAAGCACAGAGTCGAATGATTCAATACCGTACGGAGTGGCAGCTTCGGCCAACGCGGCCAATGCCAACGCTGTTATGGTACGTACTTTTTGTTGTTCGTCAACCAGACCTAGTAATTATTTGCAAAAAAAATAATTTTAAATAATTTTTAGAAAATATTTTATTATCAGAACTAACCGTGTTCGATGATTTCAACCAAACTTCTCAAATGTGGTAAAATAGCGCATCCCATAAGAATGGCAATTTGTTGAACAATTTTAATACCGGTGTGTCTTGCTTGCCATGATTTTTTACTTCTACACACAGCCTTTAAGAATGGTAATAGAGATGGAATTCCCAGTGCAGATGCTACGACTGCAAATGCACGCGCTGTTGTATTTCGCACGTATTCATCGATGTTATCGATATCAGGTCTCATAGTCGAAATCATTGTGGCCAACCCGGCAGCTTTTGCCAAATTGGATATAATTTCTCTGCCTTCAACGCGAGCGTAATAATCTTCATCGATCAACAGAGGTTCAATAACTACAAGAATCTGCATTAAAAATATCAAAAATTAGTTTATACCAAAAAAAAAAATTTTTTTTTTATAGAAAATTACCTTGTGGACATAAGGTCGAACCAAATCGTCCAATTTGTATAAAATTCTATCAATGACTTTGACCAATAAATGTCTTTCTTGATCTTCCAAAGTAGGTGACATGAGTAACGGCAGAATCTGATTGAATAAAGGACCGGCACCAAATTCCCGTGCCTTATCCGTGATCTGGCGAAGTGCGGCTTTCCTCATCGGCGGTGTTCCATTTTTAATTTTAAGTAACAATTTCATAATCTTTCTTTCCTTCTGCTCTTCGGGACTCAACGACTCTTCATCGACATCCACCAACAACTTGTCAAAATATTGCGCATCCTCCGGTTTCAAATACGGTAAATTTCCTTTCGGTTGATTATTTTCAATCAACTTATTTGATCTTTCTTCTTGTTGAATATAGAACCCAGATACGCCTCCCAAAGGTGTGGGCGTAGCAGTTAATTTACGAGCTGGAGTTCTGATCGGAATATAACTCGCAGGTGGCTGAAGAATCTTGTAACCATCTGGAAACATCGAATCCAATTCATCGTCGGCCAACGGTCGGTTACGCTCGTCTATTTCTCTTTCCCAACGTAAAGCCTGAATCTGCTCAGGGGTCATAGTCAATAAATGACCTTAAAAGAACAATAAAAACTAGTTATCATAACTAATAAATAATAATTTAAAGTTTTTACTTGGTGTTGGCGTGGCCATAGCCATAGCTTTGGGTCCGGTGGGTGTGGATCCACTGGGGGTCATCATTGTGGGTGTTCTCGGAGTTTGATTACCCGGTGTTTGATTCGCAGGAGTTTCGTCCCATCGGGATCGTCTTTTACTCGAGCCTGGAGTTGGCGTTTCCTGGATCAGATCTGCACCGGTGCGATCGGTTCGGGGAGTTTCAGCCCATCCACTTCCATGACTCGGTGTTTCTCTTTCAGTTTTGGGTGTTTCGTCCCAACGGTTCCTTCTCGCGCTTGGCGTGTGTCTGTGACCGGGTGTGTCGTGACCAGGAGTAGCGGCTCCCGGTGTTGCATGACCAGGAGTGGCATCCCACATCCGACTGCTTCCTCCAGGGGTGGCGCCAGGAGTTTCTCCACCTTTCGGTTTTCCTGGAGTCTCTTCCCAATATGACTGTGTGGCTGGTGTCTGCGCTTCGGCCAAATCCCAGCTCGAAGTTTTAGATTTTTTAGCTGCAGTTGGTGTTTCTTCACCCACTGCTTGATCCCACCGGCGACGTTTTGCGGGTGCAGTTGAAACTGCAGTTACTGGTGCTGCTTTACTTTTTTCTAAAATTTAAAAAATTTAAAATTCGATTTAAATATAAACGAATTATTTTAATTACCTTTAACCGCATCACCATTTTGAACCTTGAGATCGCCACTCTTTGCCTTTTCAGCCAACTTTCTGCGAAGTTCCTCCTAATTCAAATTCAAAACCAAAATAAAATTAATAAAACAAAATTATTTTTCATTAATTAAATTTAAAATTTCAAACCTGATCTTTCCTCAACGCCAACTCTTGCATAATTTCTTTGTAGGTGCGTGATCCTTGATCCGGTGTTTTGCCGCCTGTAAAGACAAAAAACAGTCACGACAGTGCGTGACAAATTAGCAAAAATATTGCCTTAGTAAAATTAAAATCTCATCAACTATGTGTACACTTATAATTTGTACAAACTAAATATCCCATCACACAAGTTTTAAACAATATCGTCCACCTATAAATTATCAACTTGTGTGACTCGTTTTATAATGAGAAAAGAAAAATATTCACAAATTCTCATTGATTCAAAATTTTTCAATTTGCCTTTCCAATAAAACCCCACGAATCAATGCGAGTCTGTGCAACAACTGAAAGTCAGTGTTTAACTCATAATTTAACGAGATAAAAAAAAGTGGAAAATATTTAAAAAAAAAAACAAAAAAACTGTAAAAGAACCAACAACATTGTCTTTCAGTTCAAATTTTGGTCGCCCAAGCAAAGTACGTACGTGTACCGGGTAGTCGGATCACATCTCTACATTAAGAGGATCTCACAAGACGTCTTACTTCAAACAGCCTAGAAATAATCTACATCATTAATACTTTCTGTTCTGAGCTTAACAGCTATACCACACACGCACACTATGTATTTATCAATATCAGGGGGCATTTTAACTTTTTTTAAATTAATTTTTAAATTTTCAAAATTTTTACTGCTGCATGCAAAATGCCAATTGTTTGTAATTTACATTTTTATTTTTGCCAAATTATTTCGGTATTTTTTGTTTTGAAATTATTCGATGCCTCGTTTTCTGATTCGAATGCCCCTGCTGTACTTAATTTTAAGGTAACACTTGTCTCCTTTGATGAAGGGTGTTCACTTGATCAGCTTCGCTTGAGGAAAAAAATTGAACGACAGGAATTAGTACCGTTTCTTGCCATTCGTCAGAAGATAAATAAAAATTGTTTTCAAATAGCAATGTACTCTGCAACTTGCATACTCTTTTTCCATTAAAAAAATTTTTTTTTCATTTTAAATGACTCGAATTTATAATTGGTAAAAGCAATTTGCTCTTTTGAAATTTTAAAAATAAAAAATTGTTTTATATTAAAACTAAAGCAAATTACTTAGAAATTTTCCAATTTAACTACACAAACACATTCATACAATGCTCATTCACTCTTTAGGGTTGAAGAAATATTTTTAAACAATTTTAGAAAATAATTATTTTTACAGACAAATCTGTAAACTTTAAATTAGTGACAAATATGAATTCAAATAAAATCTTTTAAAAATATTTCCATTATAAATACAATAAAAAAAACACTTGAATAAATATTTTAAAAAAAAAAATCACACATAACACTTGAAATTTCAATAAAAACCCCATTTTGCTGTGACCAAGTGTGATGTTGACTCTTCCTTAATTTATACTTAATTAATTTACAAATAGGAAATTCTAATTCCAACAAGAATTGCCCGAGACGTACCGTCTGCAAAAGGATCCACTCGCTCTGGAGAAATGATTCTATTTCTTCTTTTCAATTGATATTCATTTTCCCTTTCCATAATTGTACGGGGTCGTCTGTCGGCCAATGGATCATAATCCTAAAATAAAATAAAAATTTTAGAATTTATCCATTTTAAAACAAGAAAAAAAATCGATACCTTTTCTGCTTGAGGAATATCGTTAAGAATTGCAGCCGGTGCTGAATAATTGACACGTTTAGTAGCTGCAAGTGATGGTTGTGCCGAAGCGCTACTATCAAATTCATCATCCTATAAAAATGAATAATAAAATTTAATAAATTTAAATTTTAAAAATATATAAATTAACTTACATCTCCTTCTTCATTGGGTGCAATTGACGTTACATATTCATCGTATCTTCTTTTATCACTAACGTAAATATTTTGGTCGTAAAATCCTGCTGTACCAAAACCCACTCTTTCATCGTCGTCAATCGGTGGTGCATTCTTTTTATTTTTTTCTTGAAGCTCTTTAGTGTAAGCTTCGAATTCTAAAAGTTACAAATAAAAATATTAAAATCTTTAGAAAAAAATATTTTGTTTTTGTTTAATTAATAGTATATTTTTTTAAATTAGTTTTAAATTGGTTGTCCAATTCCTAATAAAACAATGCGTTTTTCAATTTAAATTTGAGAATTTTCGTTTTTAATTTCATTTTGTGATCAAACGCAAATTTGACGACCAACGCAATAAACATGGCAGAAAGATGGCAGCTTAAGGCTGTTAGTATAGCCAGTTTAAAATTAAGATTTTGTGCGAATTTCAGTTATTTTACTTATATTTTAGTGGCCTTTGATACTTAGAGATTAATTAGACTGTGTGTTTACTACAAAACTGACTTCAATACTAATAAAAAAAGCGTTTAAAAAGCTTACCTTCGTGGGTCATCGGCACGGACTCCATTTTGTAAATGGTCAATCAAATCATAAAAATCCCGGATGTTGACGTAATAGCATTTTACGAATTCTAATACAGTTCTGTCAGCAAAACTACCCTAGAATAAGAAAACTAATTCTCGTGCTCGACTGCTCGTGGCATTTACCATTGGTGTGAGGTGTGACGTGTTTCAGCTCGAAACAAATCAAAATTCGTTCTTTTCAGATGTAATGGCGCAGTCTCGTCGTGTGCTGCAGTTGTCACCGTTAATTTTAAGACGTTTAGGAAGGAAAAATGATCTTTCAAAATCAAGGTAATACCGAAAAATGTATCACTAACATTAATTAGTAATTTTCTAGTTTTAAATCTTTAATTCATCAATAAATTCTTGGTCATTTGCCATTACATGAACTTTACGTCAACAATTATGTAATTCTTCTTTTTTTAACCCAGATTTCCAAATGTACTCGGCAGTGTAGATGACAACACAATCAATTATTATCCAAGTGTTCAACTGCAGCAAACATGTAATTTTTTTAACTTTCCGAATCCGTTGGCGAATGCAACGACTAAGAAAAAAGATTACTCAGAACGTAGAGTCTTAGGGTAAATTGAAATTATTTTTTATTTTGAATTTGTAATTTACAAATTTTTATTTTATAGCTATTCAATGGAACAGATGTACAATGTTGTAGCTAATGTCGAAAATTATTACCATTTTGTTCCGTGGTGTACTGAATCCAAAGTCACGAAACGACGACCAGGTCAATTGGAAGCCGATATGGTTATAGGATTTAACCCTTTGGTTGAAAAATACACATCGACTGTTACTTTTGTTCGTCCTAATTTAGTCAGAGTAATAATAATTTTTTTAGATAATTATTTGTAGTGAAATTTGTCGATTAATAATTTTTTGGCGAAAATAATTGACTGAAATTTTGTCCATTTTTAATTATAATTTAATTAAAATTAATATTTCTAGGCAATTTGTACTAAAGGACGACTGTTTAATCATCTTATAACAGTTTGGAAGTTTAGTCCGGGAATTTCTGGCAATCCACATACCTGTACATTGGATTTTAATGTAAATTGTTTTAGGTTTTGGTACTGAGATTGAAATGATGTCAGTTTTTGTTATGCTTTGTAGGTTTCTTTCGAATTTCGATCAGTTCTTCATTCACAATTGAGCCACGTTTTTTTCGATGAAGTCGTTCGACAAATGGTGAAAGCATTTTTAAAAGAAGCAAATGCTAGATACGGAGAGGAAAGCATAAAGAGTCAGCGCCCTGAAATTCTTAATTTATGACGTTAAATTTACAGTTGTTTATTAGTTTTCTGAAATTTATTTTTCTTTTATTTATTTTTTTGAGAATTTTAATTGAAATTATTATGTAATAATTTTATTGTAAATGATTGTAATTAATTTAAAATCACTGATTAAATGTAAATGAAATTTTGTTGGTTCTAAAAAAGAAAAAAATTTAATTTAATTGATTATAAATTTAGTTTATATTCCTCGTTAACCACAACTGAAAAGTGTAGGAATAAGCTCTAGTTTTAACTGTAAAGCTACGCCATCTTGCGTTATAAACTGAATTTAAAACAATGCAAGAAAACTCAATAAAGTTATTGAACGTGACTTTTAAAGCCATTATTATACTCATTTTTATGTTTTTGTTTTAAATGTAGTTCCTTTGCAAACTTTTTGAATTTAAATTTAAAGTTTAATAATTTTCCTAGAAAAAATTTTTAGTAAAAATCTTCTTTAGTCAAAATGTGTTCCAATCCTTCTGATAAAGTTATTACTTCTTCATGGTACCCCTGTAGATCGTCCAGTATGAGACGACTTATGGCTGCAATTAAAGTAGGTGATCTGCTTGAATTTGACCGTGGGGAGTACAAACATTGGGCAGTTTACGTTGGTAATCACGAAAACATCAGAGGACCAGCAGTTGTGCATCTCGTAGTGATGAATAGAGCAGCCGCTTGTGCTTACACTAGTTTAACCAGTGTCAATACATCGAAAGGTAAAATTAAAACTTTTAAAATTATTTTGCTTTATTAAATTTAGAGATCGCAAATCAGGTGTCCGTCGTGATATCCTTTCAGACATCGATCCATCGGAGGAAAAAGCGGCAGTGCAACTGGAGTCATTGGCTTCAGTTATGGGGAATAGCAAAGTGAGAATTAACAATACAAAAGATGAAGAGTGGACACCATTTGCGCCACAAGTCGTTGTCAGTCGAGCCTTGAGTAAAATTAATGCAAGAGTGAACTATTTCGACGTCTTAAATTACAATTGCGAACATTTTGTCAATGACTGTCGATATGGGCGAAACGTTAGTTTTCAAGTTAACTCGACGCTCGAAACTGTTTCTTTTGCTTTCTCTTCGCTGCGCCAACTATTTCCTTTAATTCGTCGATTTTTAAATAATTCCAATTTTAATTAATTTTTTTTCATTTGTTATATTGATATTATTTGTTTAAACACGATAATAATGTTTGGTGCAATAAAGTGAAACGTGCATTCTTTTAATTAACACTTTTTCGCTTTCTTTCATATGCAATTCATTCAAGACTATCTAATGTGATGCCGTACATAAAGTTTTCTTTTTACAAATTTATAAAGCACAGAACGGAAACTTCTGTATACCAGTACAAAGAAAATGAAGATAAATTGATATAAACTACAACTGAAATGAAACAATGATTTTTTTGCATTTACCTTTTTAATTTTTCTATGGAATAAGAATTTTGCATTTGCGTCATGGCATCAATTTCAGTCCGAACTCGATGGTTCCGACGTGAAGATATAAACGAGATTCTTTCAATCGTCCAAGACGGAGATCTGCTGGAGTTTGACCGAGGAAATTATAGTCATTGGGCAGTTTATGTTGGTATTCAGGAACCACACAACGAAGCATGCATCGTACATAATGCTTCGAGTTTATCATTGTCGAATGGAATGTGGGGATTAACATTTGCCAGCTGCCATTCCATGACGTCAGACTCCGAGCAAAAAAGTAAAAATTTCAACTTAAACATGAAAAAACTATTTTAAAATTTTAAAAATCGTGTAAAAATTCTTACAGGTCGTAAAAGACGACATGATGGATCGTTTAGTTGTACCCAAGTAACAGTTCGTTTAGAAAAACTAGTAGAAGTATTGGGCGACGATCAAATTCGCATTAACAATACCCGAGATCAGTTTTGGTGTCCTTTCGATCCCGCTGAAGTAAAACAAAGAGCTCTGAGCAAAGTATCAGCCAAGATCAATAATTACAATGCTTTAAATTACAACTGTGAACATTTTGTCAATGAATGTCGATATGGTCGACAAGTGAGTTTGCAAATGTTAGCTGCAATTGGAATTGCTGCTGCTTCTACTGCCATATTCGGTTCGGCCTTAACTGCTGCTATGGCAGCCAAAATCGCTTTCATGATTTACCGCCGTAGATGAGAGTAAAAGATATTAGGGATTTAAAAAAATAGGTAATAACATCACAGTTGCAGTTAATATAAGTAAATAGAATCAAGTCAAAACTAAAAGTATTCTAAAATATTAAAAAAGTAAGAAAAAAATAAGGTGAGAAATGTGGAAATCCAAAGGTCAGACATGAAACCATCAATTGAAGGATTATTTTAGCAAGTTGTGAAGATATAGAAAAGCTTCCTTGTCGGATTAACAATTTTTATTTTTTTCCCGAGAAAAATCACAAAAATTACTGTCCAGTCTAACTTGTTTACTGCGGTATTATCTATGAACTGTGCATTTGTTTGATTGTTTTCATTCTGTACAACTGATTAAAATGTTTCAAAAAAAAGAAAAAGTTGTCAAGAATTGATTGGCGTATGTTATCTGCTATTATTTAGATGTTAACTGTAGTAATAATCTTTCTAAACTGTTAAGAAAATCGCAAAACATACAACAAAACATGAAGAAACGTTCCGAGCAAAATTATTAAGTAAAATTAGATAAAAACATTATTACAAAAGACTATTGAAATACATAAATAAATAAATGCTTCTGGCTGATCTTATCTTTAATGATCAATTATATCGGAATTCAGTGCAAGGTGAGGCGCATACCCCTGATTCGTATGGGAAATGTTGCAGCCGTTAATTATCACCAGAAGCAAGAGTGGTAGAGGTAGACGAATTCTAATTTGCAGTTTGAAATGCCAATTGAAGCGTATCATCGACATTTCTGTGCTTTATGTCATAGTTACTACTCGCTTTAGGTGAGAAGTAGATGCGTATTGCCTTAAATATCTATTCATTCGTTAAGGTGCAATCGTGAACACCTGCAAGCGGTGCGCGGGAGCATTGCAAAGGCAAAGTGTTGCTACTGGCAGCTTCTGATATAATTATTGACGAAGCTTAAAGAATTTCAAACAAAAGAATTTTTCCTTTGAGGCAAAAAAAATTCACGACAAACAGTAGAACAAATGCTTAATTGTAACATCTTAAATAATTCAGTACTGTTCATTGCGTTATGTTGTGTAAATCTAAATTTCTTTTTCAAAAATTAGAAAATGATGATGTGAAGAACATCTGAAGATCCGCTTTTCACTATAGGGTAATAGTTGTGTTTAATATATGCTAAAATTTCTCATTCTGTACAAAACACCTGTTTCTTAGAATGTGAAGTTGTTCGAACCC
>JAQFZU010001495.1:0-13172 GCA_034696185.1 Henia vesuviana | reverse complement strand
CTGACTCAAGGTTTCAGCGTGTGAAGCCTAAACAGTTATTGAGGCTCGAACCTTAATACTAACAGAGTATAATTAGCGCTCTTTTTCATTATCGTATTGCTAATTCAGGTCGTGCAACCTTTGCATTCATTTATTGTTTCTCGTTGTCCTGCTAATAAAAAATATTAGCTTGTGACAACTTTCAATTTCCATTAAATCGAGTGAACAGTTGTGTTGTCGCGCCTCTAGCGCTCACAACCAGTAGAGTCACTCGTGGACTTGCAATCTTCACGTTTTGCAGTTTTTGGTTTTCTTGAAAGTATTCGAATTCAAATCGAAACGTCGCACATCAAATTCTAGAAATTCCACAAATTCCATCAAATTCTAGAAATTCCACAAATTCCATCAAATTCTAAAAATTCCACAAATTCCATCAAATTCTAAAAATTCCACAAATTTCATCAAATTCTAAAAATTCCACAAATTCCATCAAATTCTAATAATTTCACAAATTCCATCAAATTCCATCAAATTCCATAAATTCCATCAAATTCTAAAAATTCTACAAATTCCATTTAAATCAAATAGGTTTTTTGGTCCGGTAATTTACTATGCAAATTTAAATTTGATAATTTATTATATGATGATAATTTGATAATTTAATATATTCTTGAATATGAAATTTAGTATAACTTTTTCTCATTAATTTATCTTTTAATAATGACTTTCTTTTTCAGGTGGAAGTTTAGAGAAAAAATAAATTTTTAATACCCAAACTAATGAAAAATATGAAATTTTTATTTTGTAAAATGGAATTTGGATTAAAAAAAATTTTGATCAAAATAAATTTTCATTTTTGGTTTTAGTAAAAAATTTTACGCAAATCAAAGTATTATTAAGTCAATTTAAAGAACATTAAGCCGCCAAAAACAACTTGCGTTGATGTGTTCTTCATTCATTTTTTAATTAAACACAGTTTATCACCCGCATGGTGAATGTGACTAATGTCATTGTAGGCATTAATTTTATTTTTTATTATGGTCAAGAAACAAGTGATCAAATACGAGCCCATATAGTTATTTCCATTTAACTGACTTTGCGTAGTCCAAACGGCGGTAACACTTAAAGTGACGGTCAAGGATGACACATGACTACCTGGCTACTGCCAAGATCATATTTCACAACGTGACAAACCCCTTCGGCTTCTTTAAAAATCGCTTCACTCATTTTTTTTTTAATTTTCTCTCGCGAATTTCGCTTCTACAAATGTGAAAGAAAAATGATGAGTTGGAATTAGGGAGAGGTAAAAAGATAATCATCTTTTCTTACCTTTATTTTTAAAGTGGGAGTAAACGATTGGGTTGGATCAGAAAACGGTATTAAATATCTCCGTTTTTATCATAGCCATCAATTTTTGCTATAAACTTTGGACAAACAGTTTTGTACCCTCCAGTCTGGCGTCAGGTTTGTGTTGGTCCGGACCACCTGTAAGTCTGAGGTGGTTTTTAGTCCACTTTTGCCCATAAAATCTCTTACGCATGACTTAACTTAAGTTAAAAACAGATTTTATCTCATTTTTTAAAAATATCTTGGCACAAATTTGAGGAAAACAATTTTTTTCTACTTACTCAGAGATGCACATCATGTAAGACCTATTTTCCTTTCCCCTGACTGCCTTTTTTTCGTTTCATTGTGTTATGTATAGTTGTTCGGATGTTAAATCCGAGTCTTTTGTCACATTTAGACAGATTTACTGTGTGTACTCGTTGAAGTTATCAAATGTTTTGGGATTATTTGGTATCAGTGGCAGTAAACCCATGAATTATGGGTTCCATGTGTGAATCTTTAAGCAAAAGATAAATATCAAATGATAAAAAGGTGTTTTGTTGTGACTGGAACGAATTAGTAAACTCTTTTTACTCAGTATACTAAGAAATTATTATTAAATTAAAAATATAATACAAATAACATTGTTTTACATCGAATATTGTTTTGAAATACAGGTACGAGTTTGGCAGTAGTACTTAATGCCTTGATTTATGTGAATGGTTGTGACTAGTTGAATTACAGCTATTGTTTGGCACGATTTTACAAACACTTTTACAAATCTACATTTTGGTTGCAACCAAAAGATGATGTTAATTCTATAATGAACATAATGGTTGAGTATTTTTTTAAAAAAATGTTGAGTTACGTTTTTTTTTCTTTATACATTCAATTTCTTTATATCTATATAAAATAAAAAATGTGCGATGTGTAATCACTCAAATGAGATTGGTAGGTGTGTAGGGAGACATCGCCGCAGATCCTTTTGCGCCTCTCGAGCCACTTTGGCCGGACTCTAGGCATTCGGGAACCAAACACATGAATTTGCCGTCGTTCGCTTCTATCTGAGGTGACAGTATATAAAATGACGGAAATTAGTTCACCCCACTTCGTAAATAAAAATTGAATATAAATGATAAAAATTGTGTTTTTATTTCAACTGCTTTTTCGGGAATAAATAAAAAGTAATAAAAGAAAATCCGCAATTTATGATTTCATAATTTTCGCGGTCGGCAACAGCAACAGCGAAAATGTCCAGTTTATACCAGCCGCGTATAATCGCAAAATCAAAAAATATTTTATACGTTTAAAACTCAAAATAAATTGAAATGTAAACCGAAAATTACAGTAGGTTGAGTAGGACAAGTACATCAAAACGAGCAATTAGCAAAACATCATTCTCTAAGCCACCCTAAGACCCACACCCTTCATTTTTTCTTAACCCAATAAGAAAAATGCAAATTATTTCCCGCAGCCACAATTTTTTTCTACACGAAGAAAGAATTTTTAAGCAACTACCAATTAACAAATCTTTTTTAACTTTTTTTTTTTTTCAAAAGAATATTTTTGAATTTTACTTTTCCACACCTATTTATCAGTGAATAGCCGGCAATTGGGGTCTAATCAAGGTTCTAGACCCTGCCCACCGGGCCAAGGAATGTGGCCAGCCACGTGTCTTTATAGACCCGTAGGGAGAAAAAGCAGAGAATAGAAGAAAAATTCGTTTTTGAAACACCTTATGATTGGAAATGCTAACGCAGCGATCATGAATCTCCGCCGAGAGCAAATACAAAGCGATGATATTGCACTCATATAAAGCACGATCGAAGCGGATATTTTGTTCAGGACTCGAGTTGTTGACCTATTCAATGCATTTGGGGTTTACGATTTCAAAAATGAACGTTCTACAGTTGATGAAATACGGGAAGCAGATGTTACCAGTTGTAATTTCATTCAAAGATAGTTTTTAAGGCAAATTAAAATCCAAAACAGAACTTGTAATCGAGTGATGCAATAAAAATCAGTTTAAAATTTTGTCATTTATAATCTTTTTTTCTCATTTAAAATTATAATTTCATTTCGAGCTCCACCTTGAATTTTAATTCGACCGGTTAAGAAGTAATCTATAATTACACTTGACTTCTTTATTTTCTACCAACAATTTCTGGGACTGAATTTCATTAACCCTTTCTCTATGTACAACTCGTATGCTTTTGTCTTCGTTTGTCAATTCTTTCATTTCCAAATTGTCCAATTCTAAGGACAATTATGGAAAATTTATGAACATACGAAGCAGATTTTATTGAGAGCTGAAAACAAAGTAGCCAGAGAGTAAATTTACGAGCACAGTTTTTAGCGTGTAATTAGTTGCTGAGGTAGCCGAGTCTAGCGGCCGTTAGCGGCGATGAAGGAAAAAGCGGCAGCTGCGAATACCGCGATCAGCAAATCTCGACGAGTGACAACAGTTTAAGGAAAACGAAAAGGAAAAAAGAAGGAAAGAGGGAAAAATAGGGGAAAAGGGTAATGAAAAAGGAGGGGCAATCTGAATGACTTCCCCTCCTTCCAACGCTGATGGGGATAATATGATGAATGGATGACGAGGGCCAAATGCTGCGTTTCGCCATACGGGTCCTTTGCAAACTACATTTTTGTCATTATCCCAGTTTCAAAAGAGCCTTACGTCGTTTCATAATTGGATATAAATTTAAAAAATATTATTCAAAAGTAAAATGAACTTATTTGAAATTCGATTTTATTTGAAACTGGCGAATTTTTAATTTGAAAATGGTTTAACTTGAAACAGCTGCACAATTTTTATCAACAAATTTCCCTTTTATTTTTAAATAAAAAATGTTACGACTTAATTTAGAAACATTTGTAAAGTCTTTTGGGTCAATTTCGGATGAAGATATTCTCACCTGAGTGATTTTCTTGCACGGAAAACGATGCCTTTGACAGAACTGCTGCTTGACGCATTTCCCATACTTTCGCATGCATGAAAAATCGTCAGCAATACATTTCACACATTCCGGTTCTGGTATCACGAAATGACACGAACTGCACGACGTGTGTTGGCACGGATTCTGACAATCACGTTTCCGTTCTGCATTATCCCTGAGAAATATATATTTTTAAGTAAATAAATAAATGGCTTTTATTATATCGTTAAAAAATGACAATTTTTTGTTTTAAATATTTTAAGACTTATTGATAAGTATCCATAGCACGTCCTTGGATTAGGCAGTTATCATGACATTGTATGTAAGCAATGCACGTTTCTTGTATTGCCCACACCTGTATATGACGACAGAACAAACCTAATTAATTGGCAGACCTTTCCTCCTGTTTATGTCAAACGAGTTCCTTATTTGAATCTGATTGTTGGTTTAACCTTAGAAATTCGTGAGTTTGATACAAACAACTTTTTTAAAAAAAATGTAATTACAAACTTTAACCCCAATTTTTTTTTTATTATTTAAATAATAAGGGGAAGTAAATGATGTTTTTTTTTTAAAAATATTTTATATATTGAAATATTGCTGCAAATTTTTTTAATAGGGTTAAAAAAACATCAAAGCCAAAAATGTAATTATTTTTAAATTTTTTTTTTACACTTTAAATTGAAAAACAGTTTGAAAATAACAAAATAAAATTTCAGTTTTAATAAAAAAAAAAAAATGACAAAAATATTTTCTCTCCAACTTCTCGAAACAAATAAATTTTTTAAAATGAAAAACAGTTTCCAAACACATTTTGAGTTCAAATAATAAAAAAAAAATTTTTCCGAAATATTATGCGAAAATAGAAAAAGGTGAAAAATGTGTTTCAATTACATAGCAAATTGTGAGCGAAAACGTGGAAAGAAATTAGAATGGCAGCATCTGTTGGAGCACAGGTGTGGTCTTTTCTATTGACTACGGTAGCAAATATAGTGTCAAAGAATCGATTATAGATAAATTAAAATCGTGCCTTGTCAACTATCATTTCCCGCACTCCGCCCTTGGTTTCCCAACGGGATAAGTTCAGCTTAAAGCGTTTGTAATCATCATGCAAATGCACGACTCGGAGAATAAAAAGAAAACAAAGAAACTCACCCTATTAATACCAAAATAAATGACAGATGGGGCCTTTTGTATTGCCAAAATGACAGATGCGATCGATTTGACCCTTTCGTAAAATCAAATTATCAAATGTTGATTAAAAATGGAATTTTCAAATTTTAATTAATATTGAAATTTTCTATCTTCAAAATCTGAAATTATCAATCAAAACCTTCGTTTGCCCCATCATTTTATCATTTGCATTTTGCAGTTCGTTCCACACGCAACCGATTGAATTTCAGATACGACAAATTTCTTTAAAAAGTTTTATTACAAATAAACACGGACAACAACATCACATTTTTTTATATAAACTCGTAATTGGGAGCTCGATGTATAAAGAAGGTCGTAAGGGAGTGACATCGTGTTTTATTTAACAAAAAAAAAATCACTGAAAACTGAACCCCGAAAAAAGCTTAGACCAAACGAAGGGAAGTTTTAATCTCTGGCAACTCCTGGAATTCTCTTTAACATCGTTAAGTGGTTGATAAAATGCAATTTAAAAAAAAAAGTTTCTTTGCTTTCATTTAAACGCAAGATTTGATTAAAACCATAGAAAAAAATGTTATTTTTTTAAATATATTTTTTAAATATTAATATCGACTTTTAATAGGTGTAATAATTCTTAATCTCGTTAAAATATTTTTTTCATAATTTCCCCGCCCACATATATCATCTCATTGAAAATTACATCATTAATTGACTTTAACACTTTTTACCCCACTGTTTTTTTAAATTAATTTTATACAAATTCAATGTTAGAAAAAAATGGTCCCTTCGCGGACTCCTGGTCCCACCCGAGAGAGGCTTCTTCGGAGCTACGATGTGAAATTGGATCAACTGCCTCCCACACACCAACTTCTTTTGTAAGCAGCCAATTTCTCTTTGAATCTATTGGATTTGTTGAAGAGAAGAGGCGTTTTGTGTACTTGCAAAATAGAATTTGCTGGACAAAAGGAACCTTAGGGTACGGCGTTAGGGCTATTGAGGTGCCGGCTACGGCCAACAGACCAGTTTTGTGCGTGAAATCAATCATTTTGCCCATCTCAAGTCACTCTTTTGACCCAACCCAATAACGAGACAATGATGTCACTTCACTTATTATATATTATGATCTGTTGTGTTTATAATTAAGTATAAATCATTTAATAATTAATAAATCGTATTTTGAGTGAATTTTATGACATTTCTTTTATTTATTTATATCATTCGAATACATTTATTGTATGTTACTTAATGGATTTGCTCGCGAAGCGTCGAAAATGCGATTTTCATGTGAAATTAACTTGTTTACTGTGGAATTAACTTTGCGAAACGAGGTTTTATCGTCAAGATAAAAAAATAGACTTTAAGAGCTAAACGTTGGAAATTGCAATTTCCGGTTCACTCGTTTTCGACATTCGGTTTCGTCAATTCGCCATCACAAATACAAGACTCACTCGATTTGCCATTAAAACTGAGAGTTTACATGCTTTCGATAGGTACATTTTGCCTTTCAACCCTCGACGAAGGTTTTCGTATCTTTTAAGGAATCAAAAAAAAGTGAAGTTGAATGAGTTGTTGATTCGAGCGAGTTTTTGGTTTGTTTGGCGCGATAAATAAGACGAGAGAGATTTGCTCTCGACAGTAAGATCCGAACTGAAATACGAAATGGTGCATTTGACAGGTGTCACACGTAGTGTCATACGATACAATACTTGACAAGAAAATAGTTACAAAAGAAAAGAAATAAATCTTACAATGCTGCGCAGATCGCTTTTGGATGCTTCAGACAGAATTCGGGTGTACATTTGGGTTGGCAAAAGGCCGCGTGACCCTGGTCCGAATTGAATACCTCTGGAGTCACTAAATAAAAAATAAAAAATCTTAATTTAAATTAGGAAAAATGAATTAGAAGCTTGGAATTGAGAAAGGCTGAATTCTAAATCTTGAAGTTTCGTTGGGTTTTTGAGCGATAAAAATTCGACACTTGCGACTCCATTACATTCGAGGACCCTCGTCAAAACCCTTAACGCTCGAAATAGGATTAAAGAAACAAAAATGTTTTTCTTTCATAATTTTTTTTATTTTTTTTTATTTTTTAAAATTTTTTTTTGTTAAAGATAACAAATTTAAAAAAACGAAAAGAGCGTTTATGTCTGGTCAACTTCAAATCAAGCGTTATTGGAAATAACGAAGTAATGACAAGACAGGATTTTTTAAAAAAATCAAAAGATGAAAAATTTTCTCCAAAAAATCCCAACTTCTTAAGTTTTAAAAATATCTTTTAAACAAATTTAAATTCTAAGAATGTAAATTAAAATCAAAATTATAAAAATAAAAAAAAATTTCTTACATTTCTTACACATTCCTTTTTTGTTGTGATAAAGTAGCATTTTACCATCGGTGGTTTGATGATGCCAAACTTGATTTTCGTGTATTTGACAATAATGACCACGATCGCAACGGCCCAAGTAATTCCAATGGCCCCCGCACATCTCCCCTTCGACCCGGGCGCACACGGGGCAACATCGGCACACACCTAACGTTACTCCTCCGCGACATTTCAAGCGCTCGGCACGACGTGGGACGCAATGTATTTGCTCGCATGGAGGACATTGAAGACCCTCAATTTCGCTCGAACTGCACTCGATACACCGCGCAAATACAAGGACAAGGAGAGCGGCGACAAACGCCATCCGTGGCCGGGCTCCTCTCATCCTCCCGAGCCACGTGCTATGCTGTTCGGCTCACCGTCGATGGACGCTTTCACACGCGCATGCGCGTTAATGTACTCGCACATTCCCCAAAGCCTTTTTTCACTATTATCAAAATATCTACAATTAAATTTATTTATTTTCTCACTCCGAAGTTTTTGGTTTTAGTGTTTTAAGAGGGTTTTGTTTAAATCATCACTTAAATTTATTTCTCTTTCGGTTTTTTGTAGTTTTGTTACGATTCCGTATCGAATGAATTGTATTTCGCAACTGAATCAGAAGGCGTAGCAGTTTATGAGGGTTTCCCTTTGAGTTTCCCCGCTGAGATTGTCCGCGATTGAAGGATGGTCGCGGCATTAACTCCTGGTGTGCTCCGAGGGGTCGTAATTTTCACTACCAGAAAAAAATTGAAAAAAAATCATTCTCAACTCAATTTCCTCACGAAACTCACACGGGTTAACTGGTCCTCCGTAACACGAAGGACGATTTATAAACGTGGTTGTTAGTTTAAGTTATAACGAGGATTTTATATCGTTTTCCACTGATTGCAGTCAGGTGAAAAAAAGACAATATCAATGTCTCAATTTGTCGTTCTTACTACGGGGGAGGGGGGGGGGGGAAGGTTTTAACTTCTTGGGTGGTACAAGCAAACAAAGTCGTGTAAATTACGACCTACGTGAAATCAGAAAAAATAATAAAGAATGTAATGATATTTTAACTATTAACTTATCGAATCTTAAGTTGTTGAGTTTATTATATTTTTTTTAATAAATACGATTTTTCGATAGTTTTTGAAAGTCGATTACTGCGCCATCTAATATCACGTATTAAACACCTTTAACTCAAATTATTCCCAACAGTTGGCTCACTCACAACATCAATCAATAGCACCAAATACGATTTGATTTTCAGGCTCATAAAATTCCCACTGTTTTGAATGGAAGATGAAATTCAAATATTCTTAGTCATTTTGGTAAAGACAAAATAGCCATTGCACAAATGATGCAAATCGTTAAGTATATGATTCTCTTCCAAAACCGTTACTCCGCAAGTAGTTTCAGACACAGACGATGCACTGACTTTAGTCTTGTCTTTTTTTTCCTGAAACTAATGGTCGACTACGAATGGAATGCTCTACTGATAAGGTTGTTTGCCGCCTCTTTTTTCCAGTAAAAAGCTTCGTGTTTAAGAAGATTGGCCATTGAATTAAACATTCAGAAGAGAAATTTTGTTATTTAAAAAGCCAAATTCAAACTCTCGATTAAACTTCGACAGCGATTTATATTAGTTTCTACAGGCCCAACTATTGCCTACTTATGCTATAAAACAGAATTTGGATAGAACGAAAATTTCCACAAGTTTGACAAAAGGCTGTTATTATACCAATACTTAAGCCAGGTAAAGACTGAAAAGACCCAAGCAAATTCAGACCAATTGCTCTCACTAGCTGCATTTGTAAAACTATGGAGAGAATGGTCAATTATTGTCTCATGTGGTGGCTTGAGACTAACTACAAACTATCATTCCCTTTTCAATGTGATATGTTGAAAACCTCTATATTTGTGATGAATGTTAAAGATATGGCCATTAGCTGATCATATTGCACATACAACTAGTTTTAAAACTGATTTTGAGAACATCTATGCACACAAGCCTTCCAAAGCTCTCATTTGGGATTGCAGAAAGATCACTTCTTGAGAAAGTCCATATCTCATTTGATATCCCAGAAATATACTTATGGTCTGGCTTCATGGACTGGGCACGGAGTAGTACTGGGCTAGTATTCTAGCAGATCTATCTATCCAATGTGGTCCAAATCACTGCTTCTCACATCTACAACACTATGTATGCCAACCCCAAACTGCAATACTTTCATTATATACCTATATTCACTGATGGCTCCAGAAGCTCAGATTATATGGGTTGTGCTGTTGTCTATAAACTTCCAAATATGACTAGTATCTTTTCTGCAAAAATGTATGCTATTGAAAGGAAAAAGTTTAGAAATGTCTATCTATTCAGATTCTTAGAAAGTAATTCAATGCCTGAGCTTGTTACAACCAATAGTACAATCTATGGTTGCACGTATTCCCATATGGAACAAAAATACATTTAAGATATTTGTGCCAATTTTTGTTTATTTTAAATGTATTTAAATGCATTTAATAAATATATTTTTATGCATTTTTGTTCCATATGGGTTGCTCCTATACAAGGAGTTAAATGTGGCAGGTTTTCATTTTTTACTTGTTTGGATTCCGGGTCATACAGGAATACAGGGTAATGAACTCACAGATAGTGCAGCCAAGACTGCCACAATTGAAACTTCAGATTTCTGGTTGCCATATACTGATGCTTTTTTATACTTAAAGATTCTCCGCATTTTCTCGGGCATGCCCACTGGAATGAAGAGACCAATAACAAATTATAGTTTGTTATTGTTGACAAATTCTATAAGTCATTTTGCCAGTTGCTGCTAAATTAGTAATAATTACTTGCAATCACTTTTGACCAAATGTAATAAATGAATACTGGAAATACTGAAGATAAGGAGTTCAAACTGTGACATTTTTTTCAAACTGTGACATTGCAACGTGGGAAAGTGGATGGCGGAACATGGTCAGAACTGTTTTCTCGTACACCAAAGAATAAAGGCGGGAAAAAGAGGGAAGACATGCGAAAACATGCAGTTGGTTGTACTGTCAATTATTCCAGGTAGACACTCTAAATGCTGTGTTTAAAAACTAGGAACGTTTTGAGACATCTACAACACGGGGGGAGAAAATACGTTTTTTCTTCACCCACAAAACCCCAAATTTTTTGTTTTGTTTTATATATTTTTTATTTTTTTTATTACTCGCTCAGAATATTTAATGAACCGCTTGAGAAAGGGGATAGTGAAATATCACTGTCTGATTTTCAAACCATTCATAAAAACCTTCCTGACCGATTGACATTTAATAAAAATACACTAATTTGACTGTGGAAATTTATTTTACCCTTGCTTGAATTTTATGTATTATTTTACAGAACACTACGTCGTGTTATCCGGGAAATACGAATCCTATAAACGTTATTTTTGCGCAGAGTATATATGATATATTTATTCTATGTAAAATGAGGTTATACTAAAAGTTTGCATTGTCCGAGAAATGCAACTTAATTGATCGTTATTTTTTATGGGAAATGTGGTAATTTTATTTCTTTCCGTAAAAATTGGTTCTACTTAAACGTTTGCATTGTCCGAGAAATGCTCGTTTATAACTTTTATATTATTACTTATTTAGTATAATAAAGACGCGTTTTTATTTTTCTAAACATGTGATAATTGATTTCTTTGTCTTTTTGCATTTTTCTTCACTTCCGTGTTCAAACAAAGGAAGAAGGGGGGAAATGCAATAATCCTTTTTTTAATCCCTATCACGGATGTCTCAAGAGGGATTACTGTGATGACACGTAATTCTGAATAGACTGGTCTGGTGAACTCTGGCTTGTAGGTCAACACCTAACAGCCAATCATGCACCATTTCCAGTCACCCTGGTGGACGAGTCAAACATCTTTACCCCCTAGAAGGAATTACACTTCATCATCACTTCACTAGCTCGCACGGAAGTGAAAACACCTCCGCACAAGTCTCTTGAAAACTTTTACCTTGCTTAGCTTAAGCTTAAACTACAACTGAATAAAATTTATTTTTATTTATTATTACTAAATAAAATTCGTTTTTATTTATTACTATTGAATAAAATTTATTTATTTTGTTTTCCGATCGACTAAAATTCTACTATTTGTTTTCTAATGGCATACAATACCCGTTCGAAAAGAAATATTGATAACTTTTTCGACGCTAATGCAATTTCTACGTCTGACGATGAAGAAATAACACAAGAAATAAACTTGGAACACAGTCGGGAAATCGTCAGCGACAAATCTGATCCTTCCCCGTCAGTATCCCATGACATTGTCAACATAATCCACAGCATACTGCGGGTAGATATCCGTCAACCGACTGCTGCGGAAGACTTCAGCGTAAAAATGAGATTTTACGCTAAAGATAAGCAGGCATTAAGGGAAACAAACAGAACTTTGCGTCTACAATTGGAATAGGCCCTGCAGCAATCAAAGCAGGACAGGGAATCTCTCAATTTATCGCTCAGGAACGCGGCTGGTACAGGCAACACAGGTTGCGTGCAACAACCACGGGCTTGGGGCGAGAAGGTGGCAGCATTGAAACTATCGCAATTCTCTGGAATAACTATCAAAGCCAGCAAGTTCTGGAACAATTTGACTAAAACGTTCGACGACTTGGGCTGGGATAAAGATACCCTAGCGAAAGGTGGCTTATCAACATTATTCAAGGGAGATGCAGCCGAATGGCTCACCCGTCACGAGACGTGGGTTGATTTGACTCAGGCGTTTTGCGATCGATGGTGCTTGACAGAGGACATGCTCTATCAAAAATCGAAAGAAATCAGACAGAAAAAGAACCAAACAGCTAAACATACGCTGTTAACTCTTGACAAAGTGTGTGCGCAGATGCAGAGCCCACCGACCGGATGCGATAAACTAAATATCGCGATCAAGACGTTGCTGCCTGGCCCCGCACGCTACGCGAAGAAGTTTACACGTAAAGGTCCTTGTACCTGGGAACAATTTTAAGAGGCATCGGAGTATTGGGATACTGCTGCCATGCTTCGAGAACAAGATAAAACGTCCTCGAAACGTGCCACAACGGTGTCTCGATCTGCGATAACGCCAACATCGATTGCTGTAGCCCCTAGAAAAACTACAACAGCCGTTACAACGCCCTCTATAATGTTGAACGTGTTGGCTGACCATTTGAAAGCACCTCGTGCAGGGGGCTGCTTTACTTGTGGCGGCTCACATTTTAAAAAGGATTGCCCGTTTGAAGTAAAAAGATCAAATATGCAAACCTCAATTAAGCAAATGCAGGAATTTTGGCAAACAGAGCTGGCAAACATGGCCGCTGCCTACATATCGGTGCCAACTCAAAGGAGAACGCAACCTATGCCTTTTGTCACTTTCCGAATAAATGGTAAAACCATAAAA
>JAQFZU010001494.1:0-13179 GCA_034696185.1 Henia vesuviana | reverse complement strand
TGTTTTAAATTTACTTTCGTAAAAAGGTGATTACAGTCCATAGTCAAACAATTGATATCCCAGATTGCCCAAATAACTGGGATTCATTGTGGATAGGTTACAGTTTTGTGATGGTATTTGACCGATTAATTAATTATAGATAACGATTTAAAATTTAAATTCAACTATTTATTTTAGCACACCGATGCAGGGGCCGAAGGAGGTGGCCAGCCTTTGGTATCACCAGGATCCTGCCTCGAGGAATTCAGAACGTCTCCGTTTATTGAATGCCAAGGGCACGGTCGTTGCAACTATTTTACAACTCAGTACAGTTATTGGTTAGCAACTATCGAAGAATATGATCAATTCAGACAGCCCAGACCGCAGACATTGAAAGCTGGTGATCTGAGGAATCGTATCAGTCGTTGTAATGTTTGTAGAAAACGACTTCCCGATCATATAAGCGGGGGTCAAGATCCATTCGACATACTGCCCGTAGTTCCTCAACAGAATTAGTTTATCTTTTATTACAATTTATAATTTTATATTTCAATCAATCTAAGATTTATAATTCATCAATGAATTATACGATTTTTACTGCGACAAATACAGTGATACTCGTTTTTACTTCTTAAAATCATGTTAAAATGCTTAAGTATACTTAATACTGCCAGATTTATTTTCATTTAAAGATTTTTTTGTTTTACTTTCATGTAACACTGTAAAAAAAGTGTATATTCTATTAGTATGAAAAAGATATTTCTGTTTTCTTATAATAGGCCAATTTGTGTTTCATTGTAGTTAAAAACGTTATATATTGTTGAAATTTATGTTTAAAAAAATCGTCTGTAACCATTAAATGGTTTTCACTGCCAATTTTGTGTTTTTTTTTATTTAAAATTACTTTAACAAATTCAATAAAATTTTATTTATCATATAAGTTACGTAATAAATTAATTGGCATAAAATTTATTGTTTGCTCTATTTTATTTTAAATCTTTTATTTACACACCCGCTCAAATTTCTGGGTTAACAATAGAGATGGTTATATCCACAGTTATTCCGAGTTATCAACACCACTCATCATTCGGTACTAAATGTAAGTGAATGATAATTGCAAGTGAATGCAAAGCATTTTGGATGTAAAAGTTTCTACAGCAACCCTTTTTTTTATAAATAGCAATTTGTATTTTCATTTTGGGTATAAATATGGATTAAATTGAGATATTCTCTTGAGATAAATTTCTTTGCTGATGTAAAACACCAAATCTAGAATTAATACTTTTCTACTGAAAAAGAGTGCTTCCACACACGGCTGCTTTAAAACGCCAATTTAAAGTCTATTTATCAAAATATAGTTCTGTGTTATTGATTTACAACCTAAACACAGACTGCTGTGTTTAGGTTATATTATGCTAACAGCCCAATTACTCCTTTTACTACCATTAAGACCTTGATTTATATTAGAGTTAAAGGCGAGTGGGAAAGCCCATCTCCTGAATTATTCCATTTCATCGCAAAAAACAGAATGACTCATTTATTCCAGTTGACAAAACTGAAACTCCTCTTGCCCTGTTGCTGAGTAGGAAACTCAGCAATACAAAACTAATACGATACTAATTATTTAAGTGCAATATACATCAGATCTATTAGGAGTACCATCTACAGGTTCAACAGCCAGTAACTTGGTGGACCAATGTTAATTAGGGCAACCAATGTTAAATCTGTTCTGCCCAAAAAACAAATCCCGCTGACTAATGCGCGTGTGAACCCACTTACCCTAAATCCTGCCGGAGTTGTTTTGATCGATAATTTTGTCCAGTAGAAAATAATTATGTAAAAAGATCGAAAAGCACTTTGTGTATGTTGTTTTTTGCATATTACACACTACTGTTAAACTGCATCAGTAATTTTATTTATATTTTCGAATTCATTGCCAAGTGTCTGTGTTTTACATGTCATAAGTTTCATCTTTTCATTTTATACAATTATGTAAAAGTTTGATTAAAAAATAGAACTATAATCACCATACGTCTTATGATTATGACTATTTACAAGATAAACATTTCTACAGTAAGACCGAGTTATTTTATGATAATCGAATCTCATAGTTTTTTTCTGTTGTATATAATTATTACACACTTTCTAGTAATTAAATACTCTTATGCCGTGCTTGAATTAGAAGTTGCACTAATATAGCTGAATAGTGTCAGCGAATCTCGATTTAAGTGCCCACTTCTGTCCTCATGAATAAGCTTAAGTAAAACAAAGACAATCAGATACTTGTCAACTGAAACCACATACTTGTTACTTTTTCACGAAAAATATCCGACAATGCTAGAACAAGTTCCTTAAAATTCGACCTTAGAGCTTCGTGGTATTCGAATTGATCAGCTATAATTAGCCTACCATTTAATTCCAAGGCTTTGTTGCAGATGCGTACAAAAGATCTGATAAACAGAGAATTATTGTCGATTAATCAATTATTGATGTCGATCTTTCTTACTTAAAAACTTCTCTCAAATCCTTCACTTTGTCTTTGGGATATTTATTAACTACCGTATCAGCCAGAAAGGCATTAGCATACGCAAGAGGTCCTACGTTGACCTGAACACTGACACTTCCCTGAAGAACGAGTTGTAATTTCTTCAAATCTTTATGTTCCGAACCAACAACTTCACTAATTTCGTTAACTCTAGTCTGCATTTCTTCGATTGCCACTTCAATTGGACTCATCTCTATAACGTTCTTTGAAAATACTGGTATTCGTTTCTTAACGTAAGGAAATGAATATGTGGCTGATAAAAAAAAATATGTAAATTAATAATAATTTAAATCTTAATTGAATTGTTGCATTATTAGCTTTACTTCTAAGAATTGTTTTCCTTTTACATTGTTGCTCTAATGATTCTGTACGCACTTTGCCATCTAACGTAAAAGGAGTTTCGAACATAAACTTCTGTAAGTTGTTGTTTCGATCAAATTCCATTGGTCTAAGAGCTAATTCGCTTTTCTCAAAATAAGGAGTAACATGAGTCACCTGGATGTAAGCAAATTTTATATCTAAATCTCTTGGATCCACCTATAAAAATTAATTTATATTATGTAATTTAAATTAAGTTATCGCCTGTATTATTAACATACTTGCGTTGAATCCATAATCATTTTAACAACTTCAGCTCCAAATTTATCACAGTACAAATGGTATAATCTTTCAGATATTTCGGCTAAGCTCGTAACTTTTGGTTCTTTATATATATATTCTTTTCCCGAATCCTCATCAAAATATGACTAAAAATATAAAATATCGTAAATTAAAATTCAAGTTATATTTTAAAAAGATAAGATACTTACAGGTCCGAAAAAAGCAACTCTATAATATTTGCCTAATAATCTTTTACCACTTCTATTGACTTCTACAATTTTGGAATAAGCGTTGTGTAAATTCTTATAACAACTTGCCAAGGCCTAAAACGCATTTGATAATGTAGCTTTTAATATTAAAAATACGTAATGCAATAACTAACTTCATAATCCCTTCTTTTCTCGTAAATAGGTATAATTATTCTATAAACATCACCAATCAATTCGTAGCGTTCAGCTTTTGATAAATCTTCTGCACACCGCTCTAATAATTCTAAAAGTGTATCCTACAAGCAAAAATTATTTTTTAAAACATAACATCTTTAAAAAATATTTGTTTATCTACCTCAGAATAATTCATTTCCTGCATCCCCGCATCTTCTTTCAAGCCTGATTCATCCCTTTCTACATTCGGTGATAATTTAATAAATGCCTTACAACCCTCCGAAAATAGCCCTTTTTGTTTCAAGTATTCAGCAACTAGTGCCGCTATATGAATATAACAATGAGCTGCCTAAAACCAGAAAATCGTTAAACTTGACTTCATAAATAAAAAAAATTATTTTTACCTCAGATAAATTCCCGTTCTTTTTATGGTTTTTTGCCATTGTCTCCAACCATGTTTTGCGCAATTCAGGAGTAGCAGCATAGCTGTTAGCCAGGCTATACTGCAAATCCAACAACATTTCAGGGTCATTTTCATGTTCTCGCATTTGTGTGGTGGCCATAAGAACAGTTCTTATTCTTTTGGTCAGGTCTTTTACCTCAGCTGGAAAACCTACATAGCAGCATTTAAACATTAGTTATCTTTTCAATAATTTTTGACTAAAAATTATGATGAGAAAGTAGTTTCAACTCCCAAGTTCTAACAAGGCATTAGTGTTGTGTTGTATTATAATTAAGTTGAGGTTAATAACCGTAAGAAATTTAACAGTTGACTTGTCATCCGTCACTTAACGGGCCAGCGAAAAAAATCATGCATCACCCATGCAAAAAATTTTAAAATTTTCCACTAAATTTATTATGACTCACTCGATGCCTGCATAGCCTTATCAGTATTTGCATAATTGTTAATTACAGATAGACTTTCTTGGAAAAAAGGATTATTGAGTCCAATGACATCTCCTAAAAGTTGAGACACTGAAATGATGACCTGAAAAATTCATTATCTTTTAAGTTTCGCTTCTCCAATTGAATTAAATTATAAAAATTACTTGCAAGTGTACGCGAACTAATCCTTTTTTCCCAGTAAACTCAAAATTACTTCTCATTAGTAAATATAAAAGAGCACACGCTTCATTTCGAGTCGATGACAATTTAGAATTGCAATTCTTTAAAAGCTGAAAATAATCACCTTAATTGTAACACTAAAAACCTAAAAATTGCTAATTTATATATACTTCGTAACAAAGTTTCCCACACAATAAAGCATTTCCTCTAAACAAAACCATCGGAAATTTGATAAGAAAAGATCTTAGAGCAGCAAATATATGTCGCTGTAATCTTTCAGACTGGCCGACTTGTAAAAATGATAAATAAATATCAAAAATCTTGCGCATTAATTGATTATCACCATTGTTAAAAAGCAGTTGCTCCTAATTATAAATCAAAAAAATAAAATTTTGTATAAATATTTTTATATCTAATTATTCTCACTTTAAAATGTGTGCAATACAATCCTAAAACATCCAAACAGATAAGTCCAACTTCGCTAGCCATATTAGCTTCTAGTAGGACTCTGTACACGGTGTCAGCATCAGAACTAGTTCCAGTAGCTATTCACAACATATTATTTTAGAATGAAACATAAATGAAATTTTCTTTAAAACTCACGCATGCTATTAGTTTCACTGTAAGTACTCGGTGCTCGTCCGCTAAAATTTGGTGGAGCAATTCGTGCTGGTAAAGTCATAGATTTTGGCTGCCCACGTACTAATAATGGTTCTCTAGAGTTAATTGTGCGTTTACCCTGATACCGAAATTGATGTAGGCAAAGTCTAAGGCAAATTATAACAATATAAGCAAACAAATCTTATGTACAATAAATAACTATACTCTAAAACGTGAAAGAAATCCTGAATATCAGTTTCAAGACATTGTTGCCACCACCCAATAAGATATTCTACAAATTAAATCAACAAATTTAAGAAAAAAAAATAAAAGTGTAAAAAACAATTACCTTCGCCGACGTTTTTCACAATGTAGAGAAAACAAATTAAAAGATCTTTTACTTCATTTTCGTCCAATTTATCATATCTCACTGCACCTTGACCTGAGAAAGGTAATGATTGCGACCTATAATAATAAGTAGTTTATAAATATACCACTGCAAATTTCAAAATACAATAATAATTAACCTAGCATGAGATATGTCAATCTTATCCCCGTCTCCACCTTTGTCCAATCGATCCTGAGATGCATTTGATACAGTCGAAGATGAACTGTCGAGAGATAAACTCGACGAAGCATTACTACCTCCAACTTGAGAACCGCCCAGAAACCCTGAATATTTGAAATAATAATTATGAACTAAAAGTCTAAATTCAATTATTAACCTTGTCCAGCAATTATTGTCAAATAACTTGAATCTCTTTGCTGTTTCTGATTAACTATAACAGGGATGCCATCGGCCCCAATTGTATATCTATTAGACCCACTTTTTGGTGTATTAAACGGTGTTTCCGAGACTGGAGGAGGCGGTAAAGCGCTGATGCTTCCATTGCATGCATGAGCAGGCGTTGCTAATCGAGAACACGGTGCATTCAAACGATTTAAATTTTCCAGAATTATAGTAATAAAAGGCATGTACAGCGACGTAACTCTTGCTTGTTGCATCTAATTACCCAGTAAATGTTACCATTTATTACAAAACTAAAAGAAACCTCATTTACTTTATGTTGGTAGCGATCATCGAACGAGTGTTTAGCCAATAAATTCCTCAAAACACTTATGGCAATGCGGCGTATGTCCCTAACTTCATTCAAAGCTGTTCTTACTTCTTGAAGTAATAGACCGACCAAGAAATGGTTGCGACAAAATTCTTCCGACAAACGATACTCGTGTTCGTATTCTAAACGATTTAATGAAACCGAACAAAAATACATTTAAATAAGTAAGCAAGCTGCTCTACGCATTCGCACGCATACGTCTTACATTCCTAATTACGCATTTGCAAATACTGAATTAGATTGAAGCGTGATAGGACAAAATTAAAATTAAAAATGATTACTCATTCGTGCATTTAATTCTACTCTTATATGCCACCAAACATGTTATACGTTTGTATAAGTTCATTGCACATTTGTACTAAAATAAATTATTTTTTAAAATAATAGAATTAAACTATAATTAAAATAGGTGTAATAAATGCAGAGGCAAAAATTTCGAATTACACTTACAACACATACACCTTCATCTTACCTGGTTCACTTTCATCGTCCTCTGTGACCAAATAATACAAAGTTAAAAGTGAATCACAAAATAGAGAAAATACTATTATAGTTTATAATGAAAAAAAAATATCGCAATTTCTATATTATTTGAATTAATTTACCTTTCATATTTTTGACAGGCCCTCTGCCAACTCTTGGTCGTAGAATGGGTAAATTTAAAGATATGTAGTGTTCATGGCAAGTAATGACTTGCAGGAAATCAAATTTGTACTCTTGTAAAGTCTAAAATAAATAAATAAATTAAAAAAAAAAACATTTAAAGAATACAATATCAACTCACTTTAGGATCACCGACATTAAATTTATCCATGTAATAATTAATGAGTCTAAAAACAAATCCTCGATCCATATACGTGAGGCATTTCTTAATGAACCACGCTAGACTACAATTGGCTTGTTTCGTTTCTTCAGGTAACTCTCGGTATTTGCCAATTACGTGTGGAGTGAAAGCGTTTAGTAATTCTTCGATCTGTGTGTGGTAATTCTTCGAAAAGCGACTACTTCTAGGTGCCTTGTAGAATAAAACATTCAATTTACATTTCATAAACTTCAATAATTTCAAACATACCTTAATCAAATCATTGTTTATTAAATATTGCGCCATTCCTTTTACCAATACTTGAAAGAAAAACCACGCATGTTTTAAAAACTTATTCACTACTAGGAAATCAGTGTTAGCAGGTTTCAACATTGCCGTTAAACTCTTTACTAATTCTTCGTGGACACTGATTTTAATATTTTGCTTATCAAATAAGTTACTTTGGAAGACAAACTGAGAAAAAAAATGAAAGATAAACTCATTAATTTATGCGACTACATAATTCTAATATTAAAGTTTTACTTTTGTATATGTGTGTAACAGATCCGTTTTGCCCAAATCGACGACAACGTTGATTATATGAACTAAAACACGCACAGTGTTCAGTGCAACATCATCACTGCTGGTGCTCACCAACAGACGAAACAGTTGATTGAGCAAAGTAGGGAGAAAATGAATAATTGTTCCTACATCCACGGCATGCAGAGCCTAAACAAAATAAAAGCACAATATGCTTTAGTTAATTTTTAATTAAAAAAACTATTTATAAATAAATGTAGAAAAATTAGATTGTAAATGAAAGTACACGTCATACAAAGTAAGCCCCCACAAGAAACTATTCCAAGCAAATAATTAGTTCCAAATTGCATCACCAAGCATGCCAGAAAAGTCTTAAAAAATTAATTATTAATTTAAAAAAATGAAACATGCATGGAGAGTAAATCAATACGCAACCTTCAATGCCTTTGACATCTGATGAGTCACCTAAAAGAAAGTTAAATGATTAATTAGTAAAATGTTTGCAGCTTATACCGAGAAAAATTATCCAATAAAAGTAACCTGTTTTAAATAACTGTTCTAATACATTAATCAAAAGTTATTCAAATGTAAATTTAGCATACCTTGACATACTTTGACATTTCTCTTCCAAGTTCAGCACCAGAAGAACTTCCCGAATCATTCTAATTTGGCAAAGCAAAATGCGGGAAGGAGATTATATTAATGATTAGTATGATAGATAAATTTAAACTGTAATTTTAAATAGTTACACTCAAAATGCGAGGAATTTTAGAAATTAATATTCTGCTTAGTCATTTAGTTGTAAAATGCTCAAAAATTAATTATTTCCCACCTTCAAATTTTTACACGTTTCTCCTTCACTAACTGGTATCCGACTTTCGATCATCCTTTGCATATGAGCAAAAAAATTGTGCAAATGTTGATCCTAGAAAAAAATTTAAATCGTTTAATAATGTTTAAACGAATTATGTTTTAACTTCGAATGTTTATTTACCTTTGTGTAAAGTGTCGATATCAGCCTAAATTCAATTCGGAATAATTGCTTTTGATTATCTACCCATCTGATTTCAGGTCCACTAAACTGAGTTGTACAGAAAAAGTTATTTATAAAGTAAAAAGTTATTTAGAATTATTCATTTACTCCTTTTCCTAATCCGAATGGTTCTACAGATAAGTAACCAGATGGTAAATGGCTAGCTACAGGCAATATGTGTTCTTGTAAATGCATTCTTTAAACCAAAACAGAATTGAAAAATAAAAATGAAACCTTTAAGTGTAGATTTTTATCTTAAACATTACCTGCCCTTGCTCAAGGCTGGAATCCAAGCATATCCAACTACATTTTCAATTACTGGTTCCCGGCGCTTGTTCGATTTGGGAAGGTCGCAGCTAATGTGCAAGAAGATAAATAAAATGTGATGTTTATCGTGAAGTTGAGTTGGGAGTGAAATTTTGACTTCTTCGTAAAAGTCAGGACAAGTTGCGTGATGGGCAACTGCACATGTAGCCTGGCTCACAAACGTAGCTTCACCAGGTTTGCCGTAAATGCACTAGCAAAAACATATCAACTTAAATTATAAATAATATAAAACAATATTACAAAACTAACTTTGAGCGGTAGACTCCCTTCTTCATCATTATCGTGAAATTCAACGACGCAAACTATATTTCGCGCCTAGATAATAAAATTACTGTAAACTAAAAAATTCCACTTTAAGCAATACATACTTTTGTAAAAGACTTTTGCATGTCATATTTCAAAGATTTTGGGCATACATAAAGATGGTTGACGTGAGACGTATATGGGTAAGTATCCAAAGCATTGCCCGAATGAAATTCATCAATTTCAAAAGTAGGATCGTGAGTTGGTGGTACAGGAAAAGGCCGCACAGGAATTAAAGATGATGTCACAACGTCTAAAATTAAAACGGATTAGAAAATTGTAATCCGTAACAAATCTTTTAATAGATAGCATCTACTCGGTATTAGACGATCCATGAGAGAGACGGATAATTTGATTGTACAAGGGATGGTAGATAATCGATTCATTTTTTCAGGTCTAAAATGTAATTAGCATAAAATAATTATTTTCATCTTATATAAATCAACTTAAAATAATAAATTCTCTTACTTCTTAATGTCAGCCAAAAATTTTAGTAAATCTTCGTCTCCTAATTTTGAACTGTCTTGCTTATAAATTACAAAGAAATCTGAATACGTATCCACCTCTCTAGTGAACGGTTTAAATAATGGCCTTTAAAAAAAACTCAAATTAACTCTAAAATATATGTGAAAACATAATTCAGGTTTACTTTGCCGTCCAAGCAAATGGCATTCGATAATGACCCAATCTTTGGCAACATTGTTTCACATTTTTATGAATTTTGACGCCAAGTCTTGAATCAGTTGCATTACGAATGTATGGTTCGCAAGCAGCAGAAATGGCACCTTGTAAAATTTTCTCAATTCGAATAACAAGATATATATCAGAATCCGGATGAGTGACACTTAAAACAGCCTATTAAAAAAGTGAATAAAATATGACTTAATAACCACATTTTTAAGCTTAATTTGATCAATTACTTGTCGTGGATACAGAAGCCATTCCTCACTCACACCAATCACTTCAGCTGGAACGGTTTTACCATTCGGCGATGCAATTTTCAATTCAGCGCCATCACTCAGACCATTTGTTAACTCAGTTTTCCTCATTTTAGGAACCAAACTACGTAGATATGGATGATTAACGTCGAAATGAAAATCAGCCGACACTTTTTTCCCATTCTTGGCATCGTATAAGGCTATAGTGGTAAAATAAGGCTCGACCTATATTAAAAGAAAAAATTGGCGACGTAAAACAAAGTTTCAAAACTAATGTCACATCATTACCTGGCACAAAGTTCCTCTTTCTGATTCCAGAGGCATTTGTAAACGAAATTTAATACTTTCACATCGCACCAAAACGCGACTAACAAATTGCTCTTTGTACGGTTCCACATCCGGTTCTGCTATATTTTTCATATTTGTATTTACATTTTTCTAGGTATGCAATTAAAAAATGACAAAATTATAATTAAAAAACTAAGAGGCAGACTTTTGTGAGTTTACTTACAATCATTTCTGGATAAATAGCAAATAATTTTTGTCGATTTTCCTTTCGAGTTTGTGCTATAGAGAAATCAGTTTCTTTCGCGAACTTCATCAATTCTGGATTCCTACTTTGTTCCAAACTCCTCAGGGTCCCTCGGTTTTCAGGTGTTGGAGGTGGACTGTCTATTTTGAGTTAAAAGTACAGTTTATAAACTGTGAATCTGAATCTAGAATTTTACCTTTATAATCAACAAATTGTTTCCTAGTCACTTCTTCCTGCCGATAAGCAAGAATCACTTGGTTTAATTTTTCTAACCAATCCTCAAGATCGGGTTCGGTTTCGGCCATTAATATGTACGATTTTTGATTATCCTGCATTTTCAATTCAAAGCTAAATTTCCCTCTTTTTGAATTCTACAATAAATAACATTAAAAATCGTAAATTTGAACAAAATATTACTAGACTCACAGGCACTACTTCTGTACAAAAATCCAAACAAATTGTCCCCTTGGGTTCTCTTTTTCGGTCGTCTTTATGAAATTCTAAAGTACAAGTCCCATCCACACCTTTCCTTAAATACACAAATCTGCGCTTAAAAGACTTTAAAAAACAAAAATTAATTCAAGCTTTAACAATTCAAATTCAATAAATCAACATACGTGGGTAGCAATAGCAATAATACTGGTTGTCTCGGGTCCTTTTAAAAGAAACCCTTGTTTAACAATTTGATTACAACTAATTTGCAAAGACTCCAAATCCGTATCTTCACTTTCGGTATCAATTTCGTACACCTGTTCTTCTAATAAATCTGGCTTAGGAATTCTAATTAAAAAAAACCAAACATTATTTTTATAAAAATTTAGACCCAAAAAACCAGTCATTTACTTGGGCAAATGTAAATAATTTCCAGAATAGGCACTGTATTTGTAATGAACCACATTCCAATTTGATGTATACGTCCGAATGCATTCTTGAACTAATAAACTCGTCGCTTCACTGGCTGCTGAATTTGGCACTGAAGGAAGTGTTGTGCGATAACGGCGATGTAGGACAGCTTGCTGAATAGAAGCAAATCAAATTTTAGTAACTTGACCTACTAATTATACTAATTTGTTCAATTTAAATCATTTATAGTCCGGTTCAGACAAAAAGACCAAATTGAAATTGAACAGCCACAAGCCTGACAGAATCACCAGAAGTTAAAACATAAATAAACGTTAGTAACATCTGGTTTTCTGACAACTTTTAAACAGAAACGAACCAAGTATTAAATTTGTATTTAATTTTACAAGTTACTTCCACTTTTATAGAGTATAAAACATGAGAAAAGTATACTTTGTATTAATAATTTTTAAAGGAATCAATGGTGCAATAGGATATGCGTTTAATCGCTTTTCGAGACGATTGTGGCACACAATGGAAGTTAAATTTAATTTGCTTGGCTCGTTAATTTTTTTAAAAAAAATAAATCATTCTTACTGAGACATCATCTTGGGGATAGAAAAGAATATTCCTTTGTGGGTCATTATGCAGAAGATAACCGTTCCTAAGAACAAATGCTTCGTAATCAATTGGTTCTACTAGTTGCGGTTTTGCCTGCAATAAAAGAATAAATACATGTAATGAATCTAAAATAATCTAAAATTACAACCATTAGTATTCAAGTTTTCAAAATCAACTCCACCCTAGTACCAATAACTACTGCACAATTTTACCATTTCCCTTTCTTGTGAATCACCCTAAATCCAAGTAATGTAATTTCCCATTAACATTAAACATTTGTTTATATATCAAAAGTAATATAAATAACCTTTTTTAACGGTATAGGATTTCCACAGTGGAGGATATTTATTTTAGTAAATAAAGGAAAAAATATTTATTAAATAACATTTTATAAATAGAAATAGATAAAAGCGAAATAATCGCTAATTAAACATTGGAATTTACAGTTGTGCTATTACTGAATCATCAGAAAAATATGTTCTCAATGTGGGAGAGGAACCTTCAACCCTTTATTTTTACAAATCCACACCCTGAAGGAAACAAAAAAACTGTTAAAAATTTTAAAATCGATGTCAATACATTCAAAATGGTTCCACATGATGTAAGCAAATGATGGCAAAGCGTCCATGACATCACATGCACTTGACCATTAAAGGGAAAATTAACAACAAACTTAATTCATTGTACCTTCGAATCGACAAAATCGGTTTCGTCCTCTTCATCCACTTCTATTTCACCCGAACTTAAATTCTGCTTAAGCGTAGGTCTAAATGTAAACTTAGTAAAAATCCTAGACGGCGATGGGAAACTCCATCGCTTCGACGAGGCCGGGTCCATTGCAGCCGCTTGACCTTACATTCAACTCGCTATTAACATACAACTCACGTAACTCCTCAGGTATTTTATACCTTAAAAATCCCCGCGGCCAAACCAAAACAAAACAAAAAACTGAA
>JAQFZU010001493.1:0-13180 GCA_034696185.1 Henia vesuviana | reverse complement strand
CTGAACCACCAGAACTTAGCGCGGAAGACGAGGCACTTGCTCGAGCATGCGCAATTTGGCCGGAAGATGAGACTATATCATTGTCACCTCTCTCGACCGAAAACATTTGCGTAGAGCAACGTAAAGATTCAAACTTAGTGAAAATAATTGAGTGGCTGCAAGCTGACGATTCCTCAACAATCGACATCTCGCAACTACACAATTATTATGCTAAGAACATTCAAGATTTTCTAGTTGGAAACGATTGGGTGCTAATGAAATATGCTCCTTATTGCTCTGATTGGTTTGTCAATGCTAGTGATGAATGTCCTGCCATGAAGATAGTTATTCCAGTATCCCTACGGAAGTACTGTCTTCAACAATGTCATGATCACCCATCCTCAGGTCATGGGGGTGTAGACGTGACATTGGAAAAGGTAAAGAGAATTTATTATTGGCCCAAAATGACTGCATTGGTCACCGATTATGTTAAAAAATGTGATCGATGCCAAAAGTGCAAACCAATTCAAAGAAAACCGGCAGGATTGTTAAATCCAATCTCGCCAAAAATTGGTTGCTTTGAAAGGATTGGGATTGATTTAATGGGACCCAAACTCATGACAACCAATCGTAATCGTTTCATCTTAGTAATAGTCGACTATGCTACGGCATGGGTCGAAATTGCGGCTTTAAGAACAGCCAAAATGGATTCCATTTTACCTGTTGTTAAACGTTTCTTTAATACATTTGGTGCTCCCTTGTTTATAGTCAGTGACTTGGGAAAACAGTTTGTTTCAGACTTGTATGATAAATTATGTTCGGATGCAGGAGTCATTCCACTTTGTACGACTCCTTACCATCCTCAGACTAATTATACAGAACGAGTTAATCGTAATATCAAAATAATGCTGCAAATTTTCACATTCGAACACACTGTGGGATGTAAAACTTGGAGAAATTAATTTCGCATTACGAACAGCTCCATCAAGCATTCATGGATACACCCCTGCTATGCTCACATTTTTAAAAGAATTGAGACCACTCTGGGATAATAGGGAAGGGTCATTAGATGCTCCGTTCGACCCAGAAAGGCCTTATGATAGTGTCAGAGTGCTGGTGAAGCGAATAGGAATTTTGTTGAAAAAGGCACAGGATAACAAACAGTTAGCTAAACTCAAACAAAAAACCTATTATGATGAACATCACCGCGATGACGCATTTAAAGTGGATGATTTAGTTTTATTAAAGACTCACCCACTTTCCAAAGCAGGAATTAATTATTCTGCTTCACTGGAAGACCGCTTTGAGGGCCCTTATTCGATTGTTGAGGTAAAAGAGAATGGTGTCTACACGATAGCTAAACCTATTACCTTAACTAATCGAAAAACGGTGAATGTTTCTCAACTCAAACGTTATTTTGCTGATTTATCTTCAGCTGAATGGCCACCTACCATTCAGCCCACAGATACGGTTAGTAACGAGCCTACTCAACGACTACCGACCACTGAATCGTTTGATTCAGGAGTGGGTAGTCAAACACAACCTGACGATCTAATTGTTTCGTCAGATGATGACATTTCACAGGGGACCCTCTCTCGCCTACGTCGAGTACGTAAACCGCCTCAAAGACTCGATCTTTGATTCGGAATACGCCTCTAAAATTCATAGATTGGTTAATGAGATGTTTTTGGAACCAAGAAATATTTTTATATTTTTTTTTGAGGACTCGATTCCATCTAAAAAACCAATCCATGACCCAACGTCGCCATTCTCCCGAGACCCTGTCTTTGGTCCAAAAAAATTGCGACGTTATAAGCTAAGTATCTTATGCTACCGACACACCTTGACTATCGTTGCACTATCGCTAGTGCGGACTGTCGTGGGATAGTCAGTAACATAATAATTGTTGGGATACGTGTTACGATGGGAAATGTGAGTAAGATAGGCCTAACGGGCCTAATTCACAAACATTTCCGATCATAATGTCCAATCTTTTCATCAAACGACCCGAAAATCGTTTGGCGGAAAGAAAGGATGATAATAAAAGACTATTTCAACATAAAATTTACTTTTATTTCATTGTTTTTACCTACCTTTGATTACAACAAAAACTGAGCACGGTATCCGTGTGCTCAGCCATTTGCATTGTGGAAAAATGGATCCGATTCTGGATTTGGGTTTCGACAGTGACGTCATGATGCGGTTCCTCATTTCATTCGCTCGTAACACCTTTAGCACTTACCCGCGAGTTTCGAGAATGAAAAAATCGGCATCTACATAAATTTCTGGATAAGAATAAATTATTCTTCCCAAAAAATTAAATTCCTAACACTTCGAAAAAGTAGGAGGAAAAATGAGGGTCTTAATATCTATTAGTCCCTCCTTCCCAATTGTCTTAATCAATCCTGTCACCATGTGGGGTTAAGGCACTAATTATGTCAGAATCCTACCTATTGACAATAGATTACGATGATTTTTTGTGACGTCGGTTCGGTCACTGCCTTTATAATCGATAGTTGAAAATTCGAGAAAATTCACTTTTTCAACTGTTGGATTACGAACAGCATCGCCGCCCGTCACCTCGACACTTTAAACGACTTTCTCAGCGCTTTTGTGGATTATTTAATTATGCCACCGGTAAGTATTGTCGAATAAACATGTTTTAAATATTTTAAGCTCATAATTTTGACTGTTTGATCGATGGCCGAGAGTTTTTTAACTTCCGACCGCCGATCATCCGACGAAGTGGGAATTTGGCTGCCGAGCCGAAAGCTTGATAGCGCCGAGAAATTTTTCTCGACACTGCCATGCTCTGGAACGGTGACCATAATTCAAATACCACTTAAAATAATTTCATACTAAATTCTCCGATAATAAAAACATACTTTACTCAATTCCTTCGCCAGTACAATGGACCCATCGGCAATTTTTTTTTGCTGATAGGCCTATCGTGCTGATGAAAAAATTCAAACTTTCAAACTTTATAAATTCGTTATGTTTTTCAAATATAACGATTATTCTTTCCTAACAACATTCTGCCAGACTTTTATTTTTCACAATAAAACTCCATCATTGTTAACCGAAACCATGAATTAATTAATTCTCGTGTCCGCCATTATGACGTCACAAAAATTCGCTACTTCTACCTTCCTATTAATAAATCCTCCTTTATTAATAAATTAAAATATTACAATTATGTGGAGCAATCATTTCTCTTTGCTCTATATATTTACTATCCCTAAATTAAATACGATAACATTACGAAGTCCGTGGAACCTTTCATGCATCGGAAGTGCACGATTCCGTCACTAGATGACGCCAAGAAGATCCCCCGATGAATACTGCATTATAACGTTTTCGTGTCATATATTTAAGGATTTCGTACAAATTTCAAGCAGTAAATAAAGAATACAAAATTAGTAAAGAAATTCTTTATTAAAAAGAATTAATTAAAAATTTTTTTTTTCTTTTTTTCTCTGCTTGACATTTTTTCCTTCTATCGCTTTCTACTAAAATATTTTCACTAAAGAAAAACAATGATCCTGGACAAATGTGATAACTAACCATTGTACTTCGGTTAGTAACCACAACTGCTTGTGATAAATAGTTTTTCCTCACATGAACGATTCTTGGTGTTGGGATATCAATCAATATCTCGACGCGATGAGTTGTTCACACATACAACAAATTGTTATAAAAATTCTTTTTATGATTATTTTTACTTTTTACGTATTTTACTAATTTGTAAATTCCTTTTCCCTTTTTTTAGAAACGAACGGATCGATCAGGATCGCGACGAAGAGATGAGGAGAGTCTCAGGGTTGCGCGGATGATTGTATGTATCATCTGCGCGGGCCTGGGCTACCTGCTCATTTTCCTCACAGGAGGAAGACTACAATGTGGCAACTGCCTGGGGCTGGGATGGGTGCCCGCACCACTCCCGACCTCACCAGCAGTTCAGCGACATTTTGACAACCCGGGAGTCCTTCGTCGGGGTCGGGGGTGGAACTCGATGTACCACTCGTACCCGACGATGGAATCCCGAGTGAAAACTTTGCGTCAGCAAGGTCTTCTATGGCCCGCGACTAACCCCGCGCCATTAACGGAGGATGAGGCTGCCTGTAGACTGTGGAACCGGGAGGAGCTACCAACGTGGCATCCGCTGTGCGACGACTTCGTAGCCGAAGACTCGGAAGCCGCGGGCCCCTCCCAACCCACAGAAGCGGAGCCTGAGCCTCAACCAACAGCAGGAACGAAAAGGTCTCGTTCGACTGCATCACCAAGGGGAAACCCTATCGTCCACGAACCTGACGAAGAGGCAATTGCGCGTACTAGGGAAAGATACCCTGACCTACCCGAGGACATGGTAATCTCCCGCGCACGTGCAACCCTCAGAAACAGAATAAAGGAAAAGGCGAGGAAGAAGAGAAGGGCTGACGAGAGAGCTGCAAGCACCGCACAACAGCAAGAACTGCAGTGTGAAGCTGGCGGCCCCCTCGCCGACACTTCATCAGCCACGACTGAGGAAATGGAGATACCCCATTCACCCCCACAATCGTCCAACCCCCCTTCTCCCATCCCTCAAGTCACCTCCCAACCAACATCCCCAGAACCCCGACCCTTCTCACCGATTGCGTCCACTTCCTGGGCCACAACGACAGAATTCGAATTCCCATCGAGTCCCCTTGTAGTGACCGAAGAAGAAGACCCAATGGTAATAAGGGGCAGGGAACTGGTCGAACAATTCGCGGCGGATGCACGAGAACGAAGGTCTAACTGGAACGACTTCCGTTGGGAACTCGTCCCCGTGCCCCCGGCCGAGTGTACATGGGATACGTACATGCAATGCCCTCTCCTCAATAGCGACGCCCTAGCTCGAATCGCACCACGAGTGGTAACGATGAGCCCGGCCGCCGTCATTGCTTGGAGGGCTGAGATTGCTGTATGGGCCGCATTACACATGCTTTGGTGCATGGTGTCAATGATAAATAGGGGCCCTATTTTTCATAACATGTACGACCGCCTGCGCGCCTTATTAAGACGCAGAGACGATGGTACAACCCCTCCCCGCCGCTGTGCTAGAGCACAACAACTTATGCTAGCCATAAACCGTTTGATAGGGTCTCCCGCCAACGATTGGTTGGAACGGCTCTTGCCGCTGCAGGCTATCGTTGCGGGCACCCCTTTCAAACTCGATTCTCATGGAGTACCGGTTAGACGCCATCACCTAACCAAGGAGGATTTTGGATGGGGAGCCCTATCCAGAGTCTCACCCGGTTACGACGGCGACTGGCCGATACCGCCAAGACACGAGGTACCGAAACATACCCCGCGGTGGGCTACGGATGCACCACCACCGCCGGCTAATGTTCCGGACTTCCTTGACCGCGTAGAAGCCATGCGGGCAGAAGAGAGAAGGTTGGGAACGAAGGAACGTGAAGTTCCCCAGTCCTCAACCAATGCCCTTAACCTACCAGCAGGCCGACAACAGCCTGTAGAAGGATGGGGAGCGCGAGTTTCGCAGCCCGCGACTTTCCATCCACCTCGGACAACTTTAACGTCGGAAGAAAGGGAAACGGTTACAGTGTTTTCCACTCTCCCAACTGTTGCACCCCCTCCCGGTTTTCCCCCATCAGAGACACTGGAATCCACATTGATTTTTGTGTCCCCGACCCTTTCCATTCCCATGGATGAGCTGGTGCCACAGATGATGGTCCCAACTCCTCCCACAAACGCTTTCCCACGTAGCTGGGATGCATAATAGCAAAGTAATATGGCTGCGTGGCGATAGCTTTGGCTATCGTCACGGAGCCGGCGAACCGAGAGAGTAGATGGGAACGAGACGGTGAGGTGCGTCGCGGCCCATAATACAATAAAGGCCTACACACACAAACGGTCAGGCGTCTGTCTCCATTTATTCAATGTGGCGGTAATTGTGAATCTGTCAGGCTAGGGACCGTGTCTAGCCGACAGTGCAGCAAGAACCGTCACATAACTTTTAATCCATCTGAGAATGTAGACGTGTACAAACGATGGTCGAGTTTGGAAAATAAATGAACAGTATATTTTTTTGATATAAAGGATGAACTTTATTAATATAATTAAGAGCTACACAACAGTTAATTATACGAACCACTTAACAAACTGGAAATACTAATTGGAATCGGACGGACTTTCGGAAATGATAAAGTTGCATTAAAACGTGAGCAAGTCGATTTATATATGCCAAGAATTCTCCTCGATATGCGCAATTACTTCGAATTCGAAAATAGTAGAAGTTAACACCGTGTACAGATCAATTGTACATCGTGCACAACTCTGTCTTGCAGCAGATGGACAAAATATTGAACATTTCTTATCCTGAATTCCTTACTTATTTCCAAATCTCTGTATTCTTTCTTTCTAACATTCTCATTCTCTTTTTTTTTCAGGTTCAAGTACTTACTATGACATCATTGTCTTGATAAACCAAAGTTCCAGTTAGGTTACCATAGGAAAGCAGCAGTAGAATGGCCAAGATAGTAGACAACACCCCTCTAGAACTTGGTACAGCCACTGCACACCATCGCCACCTATACTACTTCCTGTCAACAAGAACATAAAAATAGGGCTAACTTTGTGCATTTTTATTAATTACTTCCTGTTAGTCAACCAAAAGCATTGTAAATTCACAATTAAGTTTTAGAAAAACCTGTAATTTTCCATTAGTAAAATGCACCACAAGTTGTAGTGCTTTCTACTATATATAGAACATATTATAATAAGTTTATTTAATACAACATACCTGGACTGTTTCTTCATTATCTACAACACCAACCATGACCAACAAATGGACAACATTTATTAAGAAAAACAACTAGAAATTAATTCCACTGTGCATTAGAAATACAAATCAACTATAAATGGTAGCAGAGGATGGTTTGCTGTTAACCTATACAACTGAACAGTGTTCACAGAATTACAAACCAGTGTAAACAAACGTGAGTACATCTAGAAATAAGATGTACTTATTCCAGTAATATTACTGGACCTTATATTAATTAATATCAATTATTATACTCATGCAACGAATACTATACAAAATGGATTACACCAGGGAAAGCGCGACCTCGTTTGACAAATTAAACAGATCTAACTATGATGAATGGAGTGAGAACTGTGGGATGCTCTTACGTGAACATGGCGTCTACGGATACGTTGACGGAACCGCAACAGCCCCAGCAAGCGGAGCCACACCTAAAGAAATTGCAAAATATAACATTCTAAAAGGAAAAGCTATCAGTTCCATCTACCTATCAATCTCTAAAGACCTCCAGCCACTAATAAGAGGTGTTACTGACCCAAAGAAAGCATGGGACGCCATAGCAAAGAAATACCGGCCAACTACGCTAATCCGCATGGTTTCAATTTACAATAAATTATTCCGAATACACAAGCAAAAGGAGGAAACGATGGGTATCTACTTGGCCAGGATATCATCCCTCATTACAGAACTTACCAACATGAAGGAATCAATATCAGACAAGATAGTGGCCGCTTTAACGCTCATGGGACTGGGTACGGAATTTGAGATTTTAAACCAAAGCCTATACCAGTTGGATGTAACCGCATTTACGTTCGCAAAGGTAAGCGAATGTTTATTAATAGAAGATAATCGTAAAACAATTTCCAAGAGTAGTAAAGATGTCCTACAAATACCGCAAACATTAATCAATCAAAAACCAAAAATGAGGTCGAACACAAATCGATATCAAAGGGATCCAACTCCCATAATATGCTTTCGTTGTAGAAAAAGGAAACATATGAGGTGAGAATGCCGAGTTAATCTAAGGGAAAGCACTCAAATAAATAAAGAATTTACAAATGACAATCGAGATAATAGTAGCCGTAGAGATATTTCTAGAAGACGAAGTAATAGTAGAAACCGAAATTATGCCGATTACATGAGCGGCTTAGTAATTGGCATACATTCACTAAACCTTGAAGACGATTGGCTAATAGTAGTGGGGTGACCCATCACTTTGTTAATACTAAAAATATTTTCCAGTTATAATGCAATCGACCCAATAAAGGTCAGACAGGGAAGTGGCACCATCGATGCGATAGCCAAGGGAACAATTACTCTATCATTATACGATACATTTAGCCGAGTACAAAACATTGAAATAACAGATGTCTATTATGCACCTGAGTTGTGCAGAAACTTATTATCTGCCCATACTTTATTAATAAGCGGTTACAGCATTCATCTGTCATCGCATACAACAGTGATGATAACCAATAAAGGTCATTCAATTCCACTAATACGACGTGATAGATTATTTATGATTGACCCCATTAACACCATTAGAAACCCAGAACCAAACAAAGTCATCACTCAAATCGAAAAGGATGAAAAATTTAATATAATAAATACAGACAATACAGTACATAATGATGAATTGGAATTACAAATGTCTAGGAATAAAAGGGATCATTTAGTAATAGATATAATAGAAATAAAAATACGGATGTCAAATCAGGTGATCCAAAGAACGTTGATATGGAATCGACATCATACGACAAGTCGCTATATACCAGGGATTTGATACACCTATGGCATAAAAGGTTAGGGCACTTATCTGAAAGTACAATCCGTAAAACCTTCCATAAGGATTCCAGTAGAACAAAAATATGGTTAAAAGGCACACTAGACAAGTGTGAACCCTGCCTATTATAGAAAAGCGACAAGACACTATCGAGACCATTAATATCTAGAATAAATTCAAAATACCCATTAGACTTGTTGTATATCGATGTATGGGGACTTGCTCCAACACTGTCTACTAAAGGGATGAAATATTTTATATCTGCCATAGACTAATATAGTCGATACTTAATCGTAATATTCATCCGAGATAAGTCAGAAGTGTTCCGGGCGTTCACCCATTTAAAGGAAATTTTAGAAAGAAAGTTCGAAACCAGTATCCTATAGATACAGACGGATAACGGTTCCGAATTCATTAACTATAACTTTAAAAACTACTGTGAATTTGAAGGAATAACTCATCGAACTACTACTAAATATACAACCCAATCAAACGGGATAATAGAAAGAATGCATCGAGACATTTTGAATGGTATTAGAACTTTATTAAACGATTCAGGACTGCCACCCACATTCTGGGTGGAGGCAATGTACACGGTTGTGCACATAAAGAACCGAGTACCACACTCAGATATAGACGATGAGACACCTGTTGTAACATGCCGATAGATGGCGTTACAGCCTACCTACTTAATATTGTAATTTATGCACGTTGAACATATATAATATTACTACCTCTGTTATTATCATTACCAACATTATATTTTAACCTGCACGGATATATTTTATTGTAGCTCAAATTCAATTTAAAACATGGTATCAGAAGCAGGGTCACTTCAGGATATGAAATCAACAATTGGTGTTTTAATGTAGTAAATGAACATTTTTATTTTGAACATTATGTTGACTTTCTGATTTGGACCTACCTGCGTGCTCACAATGAATAAATTAAGTCCACCGGAACAAATGACATGGTCAGGCAATGTGGCGGTGTTATGGCGCAAATGGAGGCAGCGCTTTGAATTATATTTGCTCGTCACTGGTGCCAATGCGAAGGATGAAGATGTGAAAGTTGCAATATTTTTACACGTTGCAGATGAAAAAGAGTTGGAAATTTATAATACGCTTACCTTTGCAGCACCTGCCGACGCAAAGAAATTGGACAAAGTTTTAATGCAATTTGATGCATATTATACGTTTTAAGTTTCGTCAGAGAAGACAAGTCCAGGGTGAGCCTATCGTTTCTTTTATTACGGATTTAAAAAATATTGCCCAAAGATGCAATTTTGGCACCCAGGAGGAATCTCTCATTCGAGATGGAATTATATTTGGGGTACTAGACGTTTGACTACAAGAAAGACTTTTGAGAGAATGCGGATTGACCCTGAAAAAGGCTATCGAGCTGTGCCATGCGGCAGAACAAACAATCACTCAATTACAAGCCATAAACGCAAAGGCCGACATCACTGGAGTTGTCGAGATTGACGCAATAAGAAAGAAGAAATTTGTAAAGCGGTTCACGAAAGTTAAGGAAACGCCCACTAGTCGCGCAGTTCCCTCGTCATGTTGGAGATGTGGCACGCAACACGGAACTTGTGCAAAAAGTGTGGACATTTTGCAAAGATGTGTAGAACTAAATCCAACAAGATTGCAACCGTGGATTGCCAACAAGGGGAATGCTGTGATGCGGAATACGATGTGGATACGTTTTTCATGGATGAAATTAATAAAGGAGAGCCGAACACATTATGGTACTCCTACGTAATTATGAACTCAAAACGAGTTCGGTTCAAACTCGACACTGGAGCCGAGGCAAGTGTGATATTGTTGCAACTATATAACGGATTGGACAATAAACCTGCAATTATTAGAACCAAATACAGATTGCGCACATTTTGCAATCATGTCATCGCCCCATATGGCAAATGCTCGATGACATTTTCTAGCGGTAATTTAACAGTTTAGGCGAACGTTATTCATAAGGATATTATACCGATTTTGAGCGGTGATTTGTATATGCGTCTCGGGCTTGTGCAACGTTCTGACAGCCCCGCAAGTATCGAGATCAACAGTGTTTCGTCAACGTGGATCCTGACGTTCCCAAGATAATACGTGATGATGCTGTCGTGCGTAAACATCTCGATCGATTTAAGGGTTTGGACAGGACCTGCAGAAAATATAGGATTAAATTGAAGGACAATTCGGTCCCTGTCGTCCATGCTCGACGGTTGGTCCCGGTGTCGATTCGAGACCGAATGAAAAAGAAGTTGGATGAAATGGTCACATTGGAGGTTATCTGTAAGCTACAAATTAATGAACCCATGGAATGGGTTAACAGTATCACGGCGGTGGAAAAGGAAGATGGCTCATTGAGGTTATGTATTGATCCACCGGAGTTAAATCGCGCGATGTTGAGAGAGCATCATCTCATCCCCACGTTAGATGAGATTACGATGCACTTCGATGGCATGAAAGTTTTTACCATGTTGGACGAGATTTATGGATACTGGCACATTCTCCTCGATGATGAAAGCGCAAGGTTGTGCATGTTCAATACACCGTGGGACTGCTATTATTTTCTTGTGCTCCCATTTGGAATTGCACTGGCTGCTGAAGTGTTCCAGAGGTGGAATGAGGAAAACTTTGGAGATATTCCGGGGATAAAAAACATATCAGATGACATGATCATTGCATCGAGGAATAATGAAGAGCATAGCGCCACACTTGAATTGGTAATGCAAGCGGCTAAAGCAAACAACTTGAAGTTTATTACTAAAAAGATTCAGTTGAGGTAGAGCCAAGTTAAATATCTTGGTCATATCATCACAGGTAGCGGTGTGAAACCGGATCCTAACAAGATAAAAGCCGTAAATGAAATGCCGGATCCTACAAATCAACAAGAAGTACACTGCGTTGTGGGCTTTATAAACTATTTAGCATCATTCATTCCTAATGCTGCAACTATATTGGAACCTTTGCGAAAACCTTTGTGCAAGGATGTTGCTTGGGAATGGAATGAGAAACAACGCCGCGCAATACACACCATAAAAGGGATTTTATCCTCGCAACCAGTTTTGGGATATTTCAATACCAAAAAGAAGATAATTGTACAAAGCGACGCCTCCCAGTACGGATTAGGAGCCGTACTATTGCAAGATGGACATCCCATAATATACGCTGCAAGAACAATGACGAACACAGAGCAACGTTATGCTCAGATTAAAAAAGAATTGTTAGCATTGCAGTTTGCTGTTACTAGATTCCACCGATACAATACGGATTTGTGTTTACAGCACATACCGATCATAAACCACTATTGGGTATTCTTAAAAAGGGAATTGACAAATTGTCTCCCAGATTACAGTGACTACGTTTAAAGTTACAACGCTACACCTTTGCTATAGAATATGTCCCGGGTAAGGAACTAAATATTCCCGATACTCTATCAAGAATTGTGAAGTGAGACAATTATGATCATGACAGCGAGCAGGCCCTCAATGAGAAGGAACTTGAGCTCGCAGTTTACACATTATCGAACAGTCTCTCAATGACGCAAAAGAAGAAGGAACAATATAGAGCCGCATTTAGGACAGACCAAGAAATGGTCCAACTTACTCAGTATATTCTGGAGGGATAGCCCACAGAAAAGAAATATAGGCGAAACTCTACAGCAAAATATTGGAACATTCGAGACAAATTATTCCTCGCGGACGACTGTATTATGTACAACAGTCGGCTAGTGATTCCAGAGTCGATGAGACATGAAGTCTTGGATCGCCTCCATGAAGGCCATATCGGTATCACAAAAACTCTAAAGAAGGCGAGACAATCCATATTTTGGCACGGAATGTCGCATGATATACATATATCAGCTATCTAATTCATGCACGACATGTTTAAGTAATTCCCCAGCACAGAAAAAAGAAGAATTGAGATTACATGATATACCAAACTTACCTTGGTCTAAGGTCGGCGCGGATTATATGGATTTCCAAGGGCAGAGTTATCTCGTGATTGTCGACTACTATTCTAAGTTTCCGGAAGTAGTGAAGACGAGCGGGAAATCTGCCACAGCGACGATTCGCACTCTGAAGTCAATATTCGCAAGATATGGAATCCCCACCACGTTAGTGGCGAACAATGTTCCGTTTGGATCGTTGAAGATGAAAGAGTTTGCTGCGGAATGGGAATTTCATGTCATAAACACAAGTCCGCGTTATCCGCAGTCTAATGGTCAAGTGGAGAAGACCATCGGCGTGGTTAAGGCATTATTGAGGAAAGCCTTGCAAAGTGGGAGTGATCCGTTTCTTGCATTATTGGAATATCGTAGCACTCCATTGATGTTTTCCGATTTTTTGCCAGCAGAGGCGTTGATGGGTAGAAGACTCCGTATGAGATTTCCATTGGCGACGAAACTACTAAAGCCAAAGATACCGACCCGTGTATTTAAACAGAACAAGAACAATCAAGTAAACCAGGCAAAATATTACAATCTGTTGGATATTACACCGTAATCCTCGCGTGTTTCTTGCATTGCTGTAGGTTTTGCACAACCTTTGGTGATATTACAGTAAACTTAATCTGTAATTATTTGCCCAATTAAGGGTTAGAGCG
>JAQFZU010001492.1:0-13193 GCA_034696185.1 Henia vesuviana | reverse complement strand
CTGACACTAATTCCCATCTAACAAAATGCCAGTGTTGCAGTTTTTACAATGATAGTGGGAGGGAGAATAAACTTTGCCATTCAAGAATATAAACTTCATCTCCATACCTCCAATTCACCTCGTTATAAATAAGATGCAAACAAAGTTTGATATAAACTTATGATTTAAAGTGCCATCTGGTAGTAAAAGTTCGAGATAAAATTTAGAAAAAAACGATCATGTGACCTGTGGAATGTTACCATTGATCTTGTCATTGATACTACAAACAGGGCCATCTATTGACAATACAGGCTGTTATTGATAACTAGTAGTCACAGATATGCCAGGGACATGTCTCTTACTTGATTTTCAACCTTAAGAAAGTTTAAGAAAGTAAAAAAAAAATGTGCGATCTGTTTTGTGGTGCCCCATAATGTCGACTGGTCAAAAATTAATATGACACTAAAAAAGGTTTGGTTGATGCAATGCATATTAACTCGAATCTATAATAAAGATTCAATTTTTTGCTCTCTAAAATAGTTTTATTAAAGAATGAGCTCAAAAGTTGATTTTGTGACGTTAAATTATACGCACAGCAATAACTGATAAATACTGATCATCAAGATGAGAATTAATTTTTGATATTTTGATAAGCTGGCCTTATTTAGAGATAATACTATTTCATTATAAAAATATGTGTGATAACATACCTTCTGATGGAAAGAAGTTTAATATTTAAGTGACATTTCCATATTCATAGCATTTATATTATCTTAGATTAGGGGAAACATAAATCAGTTATTTGAGGAAAATTGGCTTAATGTGCTAAACAAGATGTGCTTGAAATTTATATTTTTTTAAGCATACAATCGCAAAAATGCAAGAATGCAATCGCAAATGAGAATTGAAAACAATAGAAAACAACGAGATAAGTATGTTTTACACATTTATTATGTCGCAAATTCGTATACAAATGTAAGAATTTTATATAAACAACAAAACAAATCGAAATGCATTGTTGAATATTATTCACATTAAATTATCCTTCCCAAGCAAATTTACTGCAATCACAACCGCTCGGTGAATTACCACATCCACCGCCAAACCACGATTTCACTCGGCACCAATACCATTTGCTGCAAGCAACAGTGCATCCCACATTGATATCTCGCTGGGCTTCCACTGCTAAAAAAAAATTAAATGAACCATAAATTAATTGCAAATAGACAAATATTTACCACTTGGTGCAAAACTAAGTGCAACAATAAGGCAAATGGACAAAACCATAAATTTCGTGTTCATCTTGATGTAATGAGCTTTCAAAGACAAGTAATGACTCGATATCGTCGATTGATTTATATATGGTTTGTTATCCTGTCTTTTGACTTTTTTTTCTACGAAATACATAAAAAATTATTGGGAAAAACAGCCAGCAAATTCCATGAAGCGATAAAGCGAAACTTATAATATTAAATAAAATCTTTTAATCTATTTTTTATCTTTAAATTCGTAGAAATGACGATTTTACAATTTTGTTTGTGAATTTGATTAAAATAACAGTTATTTAACAAGAATTTAAAAAAAATTTAAGAATCTTTAAATAAAATGTTATTTTTCTCATTAAATTTGCAAATGTTTTGAAGGAATCTATTTTTGTTATTAAAATTATAATTTAATGTTAATTTGCATTTTAAGTTATCTTATTATCAGTGGTTTCTTGTGGCATCTGTTTCATCAATATGCTTTAACGACAGTTTAAAATTCCCTATCACATCGAATAATAATTATCCATGTGTAAAAATTGTATTTTAACATCTGAAAGATAAGGGGATTTCCAATTTTTTATTTATTTATTTGGGTTTTCCAAAAGTATCAGATGAATTGTGATGTTAATATTTAATAGTTTTCTTTACGTGCGAATGAATTAAATCTGGGATTTTCCTCGGTAGTTTTATTGCTGGGAAATGATTTTAATGTACAAAGCAAGGAAATTAGTAACAAAGAAACAGGAAATTTTGTCATAATGTTCCTTATTATGTTTGATGTTTATTTCCTTTTTAATTTCGACAATATTTATTATACAATTCAATCCTTTTTAAAATAAACAAAAACAAACGTTAAATGTAAACAAAAGTTTTTTAATAAAAATAAAATTTTAATTCGCAATTTCTTTAATTAAAAAATGTTTAATACTTAAAGTTTCGATTTATTTGCAGAAGCTTATGTGTTATTTTGACCTGAATTAAAGTGTATTTAATTTTTTGAAATTCTGCGAATTTATAACTGAGATAAGAATGATATTTCTCTAATCGGATGACTGAAATGTCAAGAGCGAGGATTATTGTTCAAGAGGTTTATTTTTAGCCAACTTTAATAGATTTTCTGAGATTGATTGAGAAAAAAAATAAATAAATAAAAAAAAGGAACCAAAGAATGTGAAAAAAAAAGAAAAAACCAAAACCAGAAAAAGGTTTATTAATTTGTTAAATTATTCAGAATTTCTAAGGGCCCCTTAAAATTTTTTGCACCTGGGCTTCTTTATGGAGATGACCGGCCTTGGGATGATGGACCGACACTTTTATTTGTATTGTGTCAAGTGTCGATTGGTTGCAATCTGCAATTTGCCTGATCTCGATGCAAAATTTCAAACATTTGGTCGTGTGTTTGTGAGACAAAAGAGGTATCGCAGCAATTGGCAATGGAGGACATCTGAAAACAGTTCGAGATGGGATTTTTGTCTGTTTGAACAATTTCCAAGGTTGCAAAATGCTTATGTGAAACTGTCTTAAAGATTGAAAGATTCCACGCAGCAATTACAACGGTAAGAACAATTTTTGCTATTTCTCTAACTTGATTATTACTTAAATATATTTCTTGGGATCAAACTTATCATTACATGTATAATTCATTTTCTTAATTTTTATTATATAAAAGCATTTTTATGCATTTTTGAATTATTGGCTTCATTATAAGTTTTTTTTTACATTAGGTGCGTTTAAAGCTGTTTGCCTTTTACGACTTATGATAAAAATTACAAAAGTTGCCTTTTACAAAAGGATATGACGTCATACATTCGTCATTCCTTTTAAAAGGCAAATGTGATAAGTTGCATTATGAAAAGTCATAAATTTGGGACTTTTACTTCTCCTTTTATCATTTACAAATATGCATGTGCTTGACTGATACCTATAGGTATCAGTCAAGCACATGCACAAACTATTAAAAGTACATTTTATAATTTACTTTTTAAACTTGTGTTCATGAAAAAAATGACTTTTGGCAATTTCTAAAAGTCAGTAAAAGTCAAAAATGATTTATCTAAAATGAAATTTTAAATTTTGAACGCAGCTATTATATCGGCAGAACCAACGAGAGATTGATCCTATAGTAACTTTAATTTCACCGATTAATACCTGACACTAATTCCCATCTAACGCAATGCCAGTGTTGCAGTTTTTAGAATGACAGTGGGAAGGAGATTAAACTCTGCCATTCAAGAATATAAACTTTTCCAATTCACCTCCAATTCACCTCGTTATGAATAAGATGGCAAACAAAGTGTGATATGAACTTATGATTTAAAGTGCCATCTGATAGTAAAAGTTCGAGATAAAATTTAGAAAAAAACGATCATGTGATCTGGTGGAATATTACCATTTACATTACAAACAGGCCATCTATTGACAATACACGGAAATTACTATGATATTAGCGTGCCTAGGGGGGAAGAAAGTTTTTTCAACTTTCGATCTCACCAAGGGATACTATCAAATTAAACTAAGGCAGTCGGATAGGTTTAAAACTGCTTTTTCCACTCCTCAAGGTACATTTCAATTTACTAGAATGCCATTCGGAGGCTGTTATTGATAACTAGTAGTCACAGACATGCCAGGGACATGTCTCTTACTTGATTTTCAACCTTAAGAAAGTTTAAGAAAGTAAAAAAAATCATTAATCTTGAATAGAAATACAAACAATAAATTGCATCAACTTGAAAGACATAAAAATTAAGTATTACGAACAAAATAAGTATTTTACATCATTACGCTATAATCTTACATAAAATTTAATATTTTTTCCTGGAACAAAGAATCACAATAAATCCATAAAATTATTTCTAATTATTCTTTTCAAATATTGCATAAAATCAAAACAAATTCAAAGTCTTCACAGCTTCGACTAAAAAAATGAGCCTCAAATTTCTTGCTTGCTTATTATTATGGTGTCCAGTCCAAACTTGTCCACCAAACTTTGTCCAACTCGGAGGAAATTGTTATTTTTTCGGTACTCAACCGTCCAGTTGGTTCGAAGCTTGGGCCGATTGCGCTAGAATGAGATCAAACTTAGTCAGTATTGAAACATTTCAAGAATCTTACAATTTATACAACTACATGCAGAATTTGACGAGAGAATTAGCTGAAATGGAAAATACCAAAGGTAAATTGAAAATCTAAAAGTGTTAATCACGCATTAAAAATAAATTTTTAGGAATTCCTGATTTAAAGAGCCAGTTAAAAGAGACTAAATCTTACGCTGCTTATTGGACCAGTGGATCGAATTTTGTGGGAAAAGACAAGTGGACTTGGATGGGATCTGGGGAATCGTTTTTTACTACTAATTGGTGTCCCTTGCAACCGGATAATAAAAGTGGAAACGAGCATTGCGTGGTTTTGCTGTATTCGGGTAAAAAACATTGTTGGAATGATAGAAGTTGTCAAGTGAGAGAAAGTGTGAGTTTAGAGGTCGATACTTACTATATCTGTGAGTTAACACCTATGTTCATTAAATATCACAGATATCTTAAGAATTAATATAATTAAATTGGGAATGTACTAAATGGTCATATTAAAATATTTTAATAAAAAGTAAAATTTGTATTATTTTTTTGAAAATTTCGCGTAATGGTAAAATCGCATTGTTTCACATGAGAAACATGAGATGCGATGGGCAAATGGGCTGTGATTGGCTGCAGGATTTTGATGGCTGGTGATGTCATGAATGATATCAGGCAGCAGTGGTACAGATTGGCTGCAATGAAAAAATTGCGCGATGAAATTCCAATAGTTTGGTCGCGTGATTCTGCGGCCAAATTGTTCAAAAATTGTATCGTGGTGCGACGCGATTCTCATGTGAATCAGCGATAGCGCGAAAGAAAATCGCGTCGCAAGCAGCTCGTGTAAAACAGGCTTAAGACTAGATCGGATCTACTACAAATGTAAATAATTGGTGAGGTAGTGTTGCAGGCCAAAGAAAAGACTCCTTGTTCTTTCTGGCTTTTGGGTAGAGTTTTAGAAGTCTTTCATAGGTGAGATGGTCAGGGAAGATGTTGCAATGCCATCTGCTAGAATTAAGTCATATTAACTATAATCTTCTGTTTTATTATGTAATGTATTAAAAGAGGGTAAATGTGTTGTTGTTGTTACTAACAAGTTAAACTTTAGGAAAATAAAAGAGTCAAGTTTTTTTATTTTATTTTTCTGTCTTTTTGCGGCTGCTGCCTGAACATACATCATTGTCAGTTCAACTTCAATGTTTCAAAATTTAAAAACTATCACACAATTTGAAGTTGAAATAGACTAAACATTGCAAACGTAATGAAAATCAGATTTCAAAAAATTCAAAAATTAGCGAATGAATGTTTCTAAAACTTATTACTTGCAGTAACAGAATTTTTGCAATTCTTCGTCTCCTATGCAACTTGATTGGTGACCATACACATTTATTCGGCTAATTTCTTTATACACTATATACATTTCTGTCCTTTCATCGTAGTAAACCGTACCTTCGAATAAAGCTTGGCTAGGCTCGACCGAAATCGTAATTAAATAATTACGAATCTCTTTAACACCTTTCGAACCAATAACCCGTTGATTTACCAAATCACTTAAGTCATCACTAAGCCTCAAAAATCCATCTTTTAAACCACTAATCCGTGCATCTTTAACTGCATCTAATTTCAATTTCGCACATTTCGATTCACCAGAGATTTTCTTATTAATAAATTCCACTAATTTAATAGCGGCAGTTCTAACTGTCACATCGTCAACATTCGCCAAATTTCTTTCTTCACACGTGCACCAATGAGGCTTAATGGCAGCATTTTCACAGGTTCGTTCTTCGGGTATTTCTTTAAACAAACTAATTCCCCTATTCTTCAAATCACCTTTTTCAACTTTCCCCGTAAAGTGAAGAACGTCTTTGAGAGTTGCGTAAATATCGAACGGAGTCGTGAGTCTGTTTTCATTTAATTTTAAATTCGCCCATATTTTTGGGTACTTTGATTTAAACATTGTTGGAAACACTAGGAAAAAAAACGGCATACGTTCCTCGATTTTACCCACGTAAGTTTCACGAATTCTACCGAATCGCATACCGTGATCACTGAAGAAAACGAGAATATTATTGTCTGAGAAATTCGAACGATGAAATTTGTTAAGAAAATTGTAATAAGGTTCGTCAGCTAAACCCGCATTGTTTAAATAGTCGTGTGTGAGCCGCGAGTTGAAAGTAAGTGAAAAAGTTGGTTTCCCCTGTTAAGAAAAATAATTAGTTACGTAATTTTTATTCAATTACAAATATCTACTTTAAATGTATCCAAGAAATCAGACAACCATTGTAAAACAACGTCAACTTCACTTCGATTATTATAACAACCGTCGTTTATCCCCATTTTGAGTGTTGCAGCGACTGTGAATGGCCGTAAATAATAATCAGTTGGTTGTTTAAAAAAACCACTTTTTTTATAATTAAATATCGCGATTTCTGGAAAATCTTCCGCGAATAAAGTCCGATATCCTTTATCCGAAAAATCCTTCCAAATTATATTTAAATAATCAAAACTCTCGTCGATCATATTCACATTCCAACATTCGTGGACAAACATTCCCGTTAACATTGGCACGACATTAACAAACGTATTATCAGCGACTTTCGTAAAACCCTTTAAATCGATCGCATTCATAACATTCACGAGATAATTGAATGTTTTCGGCATATGACGTAACATATTAAGTTTCGATACCGAATCAACACCTAAAAAAGTTACGCTAAATCGTTCGACGACTCTTTTCTTAGTTCTTCGAACCCATTTCTTAAAGTATTTTTTACACCTTTTCTCAACATCTTTTTTCACTTGTATAAATGGGAAAAAGTCGATGTAAACAACTTCTCGATCAACTCCGCATCCGATATTTATAAATTCGTCTTTTACTAACATCGTTGAGGGACTTTCTAAATACGATGTTTCAATGTCGTAACTAAAATATAAAAATCTCGTTAAAATATTGGGTAAACTAAAATATAAAAATCTCGTTAAAATATTGGGTAAACTAAAATATAAAAATCTCGTTAAAATATTGGGTAAACTAAAATTTATAAATCTCTCAATTATACCTATCGTCCGAAAGTCCTGCGGTGTCTTTCCGTATTCGTTTATACCCGCAAACGACTTTTTCCCCATAAATCTCAATAGCTTTTGTCATGTTAATCATGACATGAGTTTGATTTGCAGTTGCGACTGTATTTTCGTTAACACAATTGCTATTTTTCGGATGCTGATATAATTTCCGAACCTCCGGATCAAATGGATCGAATCTCGGAATCCGACATCCAACTGTGTCAATCTAAAAATCGTGTTGTATTAAAAGATAAAATTTGAATTTTCTTAATATTTACGATAAAAGATGTATTCTGGTGCCGAATTTTTACATCTCTAGTATTCTCGTTTTTCGAGTGACAATACATGAATAACACTATGGTGTAAATGATGTAAGTGATGAATATAAGAGTGATACTGACCCAATATGCTTTACGGGTGATATTCGACAGCATATTTTAAACGGGAAAAGTTCGTTATGAATTTTGTTGATAAAAAAATTAATTTTGAAAATTTTCAAACTTTGTGATTTTCGAATCAGCTTTGTGAGTTATTTCATATTTACATAACCTTTCTTTATTTCATCGTGTTGTTATGTTGTTTACATATTTCCGTTAGATTCAACAATTTCAATGGAATATTCACAGAATGTGATGCATTCAACCTTGAATATTTTTTATTAAAAATCTAAAAAAAATAACGGATTGAAGAAATGGTTTGAAAATGACTTTAATCATTGTTGGTAAATGGGCGATTTAATCATTAAATCTAGCAATAGATATAAACAAAATTCTTTTTTAATATTTCTTACAATAACAGTATTTTCGCAATTTCTCGTTTTGAACGCAAACCGATTGATCCCCATATTCATTAATTCGACTTATTTCCTTATTTACAATAAACATTTTTGTTTTTTCAACATATTGTACCGTACCTTCGAATAAAGCTTTACTAGGCTTAACAGAAACTGTAATTAAGTAATTATGAATCCCATTAACAGGATTTGTATAAATAACCCTCCGATTTATAACATCATTCACACTATCTCTAAACCTCAATATTTTCTCATTCAAACCACTAACTCGTGCATCCGTAATTTGATCCAATGTTAACTTGGCACATTTTGATTCCCCCAATAGTTCAGTGTTTAAAAAATCTATTAATAAACTGGCAGCTTTTTTAACTATTACGTCATTAACGTTCGCTACAGTTTTTTCTTCACAAGTACACCAATGAGGTAAAATAGCAGCATCTTTGCACGTTCTTTCTTCGGGAATTTGCATAAACAAACTAATTCCACGATTGTTCAAATCAGCTTTTCTCACTTCCCCAGTAAAGTAAAGAATGTCTTTGAGTGTGGCATAAATATCAAACGATGTCGTTAATCTATTTTCATTAATTTTAAGATTTTTCCACATTTTCGGGTATTTCGATTTAAACCATTTTGGAAATACGAGAAAATTAAACGGCATTCGTTCTTCGATTTTTCCTGCATAAGTATTACGTATATTTCCATACCTGATACCGTGATCACTGAAGAAAACAAGAACAGAATTATTAATAAAATTTGAGTTATGAATTTTAGTTAAAAAATTATAATATGGTTCATCCGCACGTCCAGCATCGTTTAACCTTTCGTGAGTAAGTCGTGAATTGTATACGAATGAGAATGTTGGTTTATTCTATAAAATTTAAAATGAAAATCTTAATAATTATTTTAAAAAAATCACTTACTTTAAATGTAACTAGAAAATCAATCAACCAATTGGTAATAACATCAACTTCCAATCGATTATTATAACAATCGTTAACATTCAAAAGATTTTCAACTGCAAGTGTGAATGGTCTGTAATAGTAATCAGTTGGTTGTTGAAAGAAACCAGATTTAAGGAAATTAAAACCAGCAATTCTTGGATAATCTTCGGCATATAACGTACGATAACCTTTACTCGCGTAATCCTTCCATATAAAATCCATGTAATCGACGCCTTTATCCTTCATAGATTCGTTCCAACATTCCTCGACTAATAATCCAGTCAACATGGGAACTATGTTAACGAATGTGTTATCAGCCAATTTGGTAAATCCATGTAAATCAATAGCATCCATAACATTGTTTAAATAATTAAATGTCTTAGGCATATGTCGTATCATATTGAGTCTCGAAACAGAGTCGATGCCAACAATAATTACATTCATTCTTTCGGTTACAGTATTTTTTGTCTCGTCCAACCAATTCTTGGATTTACGTTCACATTTTTTCTCCACTTCGGGTTTTATTTGAATGAAAGGAAAAAAGTCTTTGTAAATATTTTCGTTAAATTTAAAACACACAACGTTTAGGAATTCATCAGTTACTAATATTGTTTTAGTTAAGGTATTATATGAGACATCCATACCATATCTGGAGAAATATTTTTTTAATGTTTTAAAAAAATATTTTAGGATAATTTTATATACTCATTATCTGTTCTGTTATTCCCTTTTCTCCATATTCTTTTATAACCACAAATCGCGTTATTCCCGTGAATTTTTTTTACAATATTTAAATCTATTTCTAAGTGAGTTCGATTTGAACTTGCGAGTGATTTTATATTTGGACATTTTTTTGTTTCCGTGTAAATATAAAATTTTCTTAATTCCGGGTCGAATGGATCTAATTCTGGAATTTGGCAACCAGAAGTATCAACCTATTAAAATAAAATAATTAAAATAAATTTTATAATTAAATTATTTAAAATTTACTCACCAAAAATCCTTTACGTGTTATTTTATCACTTTTAATGTCAATATTGTGAACCGAATTCAACTTATAATTATACCAATAAATGAAGCAAAATGTAAACAAACACGAAAAAAACACGTAATAATATTTAACACGTTGTACCATTGTAAAAAAATGAACATAACAGATTTGAAAATATCTTTTTTTAATATAAATTTCATACCCAATAGTCACAACACATAAATGAAATGTAAAACATCCATTAAAAGAATAAACAATCAAAAAATACCATAAGCGAATAACATTAAATATCCATTTACAGGATGTAATTCAATGAACACAATAACAATATTTCTTTAAACTCGCATTCGTTATGCATTCAGATTGATTACCATATTTATTAATCCTGCTAATATCACTCATAACTTGGTAAGTCCCACTAGTTTCGTAATATCTTACGGTACCTTCGAACATCCCGCCACTCGGCGCGACCGAAATCGTAACGAGATAATCCATAATTCCTGCAACTCTATTGCCGTAAGTTACTTTACGTCCTATAACTTCTTTATGACTGTCTTTAAACCTTAAAAGTTCGTCACTTATACCACTCACACGCGCATCGACAACTTTATTTAAAGTTAATTCGACGCAATTGGTTATTTCTTCCGTTAATTTATCGTTTATCGCCATCGTCAGTTGTTTGGCAGCTTCTGTTACGTGAGTTGAGTTTATAGGCACTGGATGTTTGACGTGGCAGGTGCACCAATGAGGCAAAATGGCTGCATCTTCGCACGTTCGTTCTGGAGGGATTTCTCGGAATAGACTTATACCTCTGTTTAGTGAAATATTTGCAATTTGGTTTTCACCTGTGAAGTTAAGGATGTCGCGTAAAGTTTCGTAAATGTCGAACGGAGTTGTGAGTCTGTGTTTGTTGATTTGAATATTGCGCCATAACAATGGGTATTTCAGAGGGAACCAGGGCGGGAATAAAAGGAAGAAAAATGGCATTCGTTCTTCGACTTTGCCCACATACGTATCTCGAATGCTCCCAAAACGGATCCCGTGATCACTGAAAAAAATCAGGACTGAACTGTTGTGGAATCCAGAATTAATGTAGTTTTGGAAGAATTTATAATAAGGTTCATCGGCATATCCAGCATTGTTTAAATAATCGTGTGTAAGCCGCGAGTTGAAAACGTAAGAAAATTTTAATTTATCCTAGAAAATAAATTCGATAAATTATTAAAACATCACAAATAAATTACGAAATTTACCCTAAAAACATTTAAAAAATCCGTGAGCCATTGAAGCACAAATTCAGCCTCACTTCTAGTATTAATACAATGCGCTTTACTATGTTTTTGGCACAAAGAACCCTCATTCGCAACCGTAATTGGTCTTAAATAATAATCGGTGGGTTGATAATAAAATCCAGCTTTCATATAATTAAATGTCGCGATATTAGGCGCATCTTCACCAAACAATGTCCTATAACCACTCGCTGAAAATTCCTTCCAAATTAACTTGAGGTAATCGAGAGGTTTATGTCGAAGTGTTTCGTTCCAACATTCTTCGACGAATAAACCAGTTAAAAGCGGCACAACATTGGGAAATGTGTTATCCCCGACTTTGTTGAACCCGTATAAATCTATAAAAGTATCGAAACTGCTAAGATAAGCGTAAGTCTTTGTTAAATGACGTAACATGTTGAGTCGCGACACCGAATCCAAACCAACGAAAGTAACGCTCATTCTTTCACGAATGTTTCCAGTTTTTTCGACCCATTTTTCGTAATTTTTATCACTACGTTTTTCAACATTCGGTTTAACCTTAAAAAATAATTTTATTTTTTCATTAAATTACTAATTCGAATTTTTACCTGAATGAAAGGTAGATAATCTCTATAAATTATCTTTTTTCCTTTCCATGCACATTCGACGTATAAGAAATCGCCTTTGACTTTAACTGCGCCTGAAAATGTTTTCGATTTGGGATCCAAAGCGTATCTTAAAAATTAAATTGGTTAAGAGCACTTTAGTTTTGTTTAAATAAATTAAATAGAAAGCACTTTAGCTAAGAATGATATTCATTCATCACATATATTAAAAAAAAATCAATGCTCACTTATTATCCGATTTCCCTTCATCTTTTCTCCACAGTCTTTTATATCCACATTTCACATCCTTTTCCTTGTAATGTTTTTTAATATTTTTCCCAGAAATTGCAATATGAGTCCTATTAGCTATAATTATCGGTGCATTTCCAGTACAGCTTAAATGACCATGTGATTGATACAAAGTTCGAACTGAAGGATCGAATGGACTAAACTCGGGGATCTGACATCCGCTCGTATCGACCTAACAAAAAACATTAAACAAATTAATCACATCCAATTTCCTTTCATAACAGTGACAAATTACCAGAAATCCCTGTCTTCCTGTATAAGGCGATGTTTCAGTAGGAACATTAAACGTTCTTCCATTGTCGAATACCAAATATCCATCTCTGACGACAAATAATAAGAATAAAAGACACAAACCAATGGCACTTAAGCCAAAAAATACTTTGGTCATGTTGGCCATGTAGTTTGGATATAAATATGCATGGTAATCTGAAAAAAATTAACAAATGACAAAATGACCTGAAAATGGGTGGGATTATTAAACAGGGGATCCAAACGAATAAACACAGTGACCGTAAAAATTAAAAAAAAAATTACTTAAAATTACATATTAAAATTTCCTTCATATTTCATTATCCCGGTGCAATGTTCAATCAGATGAAGTAATATTAATTACAACAAAATTTTTTTTTTCATTGATGATCGAATACGAGGTCAAACTGATCATCGTATTACATCTCTAATGAACGGGCATAGGCAAAGCTGTGCAGTGAAGCTCACATGGTAGGGGATTTTGTACGCGATCGATTGAGTTAAATAAATATAAAAATTATTACTCGAGTTTAAAATATTTTTTTTCTTTATTTAATAGGGTTAAAATTTATTTTTTCAAATAATTTCCGCCTTTCTACCCTTGTGATCATTTAGTTCCTTCTTCAACACTCGCAAAACGCCCTCTATAACAATCCTAACACACGCCAATCAATACGAAT
>JAQFZU010001491.1:0-13197 GCA_034696185.1 Henia vesuviana | reverse complement strand
CTCAGGTGGTACAATGGACGCGCCCCGGGGTCACCTGACCGGGACCCATGCTGCCCTCTAGTGACTATTTGGTCACATTGTGACGAGTAGAAATTCCGTAGACCCAGTTTTTAGCAAAACCCCAACTTAAAAATACCCCGTTCGCGTAAATAAATCTGACTTCGTAATTATCAAAACATTACAACCCGGTTTTTATTAAGACCGTTAAAATTCCCAATTTATACAATGACCAACCAATTAACAATTAAGATTTTCCCCGTTACATAATGACTAATTATTATTACAATCTTAGGTTCCCTTTTCTACTCTCACTGTGTGTAAAATACACACAAACCCAGAATTCTACTATTTTAATCTTAGCTTAAAATCATCTAACAAAATCATCTTAGAAAAACATCTTTTCTAACTAGCGAACAAGACTAAAGCTAAAACCCGAAAATAACAATTTAAACACTTATCCTAACTGCGTGCGTGCATCTCTCAAAAACCCGGTTACGTCTATTTTCGGCTTTCGTAGCCGCGATGCGTAAAGTCCACATTTTAACTAACACGCGTGTGTTAAGTAAAATGCGTAACTTTGAGATTCTCGTCGAATCTCTAAAACCTAAATTTGTCCCCCTGCTTAGAATGTCCTTGAAATAACTAAAGTTAGTTATTTCAACTGATTCTAAAAATGGCTAACACTGCGAAACAAAAGAAATGAGAGACTTTGCTAGAAACTCCAGATTGCTTTCAAATTCTTGACATAAACCAACTAGGTCAATTCTGGGCAACACACAGTTCACCCGAGGCGAAACACGAGCCGCCAAGCGAAACACGAGCCGCTCCGACAGAACATGAGCTGCCAAATCACGGATGTCCACAGACTTTCCTACAGAATGGTATTTGGGACACGAGCCTCTAGAGCGAAACACGGGCCGCCTCATTCAGAATCCCTGCACCGGATCTCCCTGCTTTTGGAGACTCGGGGCCGGCCCACAGCAGGCAGGGCACTTCAGACCGGTACCGTACTGCGTCAGGTTGTGGGATCAACACATACTTTCAGTGTAACCCCCTTGGGTTGTCAGCCCTCCGGAGTTACACTCAACAAAGTGATTTTCTACCATAAGAAAATCGACTTCATTGGTTCGTTTGAGAACTTTTCATTGCAATCAGGCAAATAAACAAGCAAAAATCTTCTGTAATTTCTCTGTCTACACAGACTTAAATAGCCTATTTAATCTTCTTAACATCCGGGGTTTGAAACTATCCAATCCCGGAACTCAGAACGCTAAGGCTCCGCCCAGTCACCCAATCGGATGAGGGGGTCGAAGTTCGGCGTCCCTACGCCATCTACTGGGCGTATTTGGCAACGACGACATGTGCTTTGCGCCTTTAATCTTTTAGGACTAACATTAGTCCTACTTTAATTAAAGTGAAAACATGTGGGGAATAAACTTCAAAACACATTAAAACAACTGTTTGGTACTTGAAACTTCTCATGTGAGAGATTTTATTCATATCCGAATTGCTTTAATTACGACTGGCGCCACTTCTGGTTGGCCATATTGTTCACGTCACACATCCCTCGTAAATTGATGTTTGTCACGTGACAAACACTCATTTACCTGCAGCACTAAACTCTTCCGAATGACTACAAACTCGCTAGTAGTCATCACTACTAACCATCTGCTCAACACTGTCCCATTGACAATATATTGACATGGGGACAAACGACTTATGGACGCGCAACCCATGCACCGGATCACTGGGGGAGCTGCCATTCCAATGCCGGCCCCGTATCAAACAGAGCTCATTGAGTTGTTATTTATGGTCACTTACCAGGGTTAGGTTGTGCTGTTAGTATCTTCACGTCAAGCTCAATTGCTTACCGGTGCTGTTAAGAGCCAAATAGCGACACACACTAACAGATTAGAACAAGCTGCTGAAGGGACTTACAAACTATGTTGTTAACCCTGGCGTTGCCAAGATAGTTCATGATTGCCCTTCTGCGGTGTCCAGCAACTCTGTGAGACAGAGTCAAGTACCGCAGGTTTCTATCTACTTAATGCTAAGTATTAGAGTTAGTGTTAGCGCAACAAGAAGAAAGACACATGTTAGGTTGAGTGCCAAAGAGACACTGATTTAATAATGAAAATTAACCAAAAAAGAAACCTCTGTTCATGCTCTAAACAAAGGCTGTACAGGTTCTGAGCATGCATGTCACATGCATGCTCTAAAAAGGGCTTAAACAATTCTAGATAGGCCTACAAGGCAAATTGCCATCTATAGGCAACTAACAAAGACATAAACAAATAACGCTGTCTATTAACAAAAACAACAAAAGCACAATAAGCCTAACTATACAAAATTATATGGCTGCTCTAAACAGGTGCCAAATATAGATATCAATGTGACAGAGTCAAGCATTCAATCTTTTCATATAAACATATAAATAGTAAAGCAAAGAACAATCACTTGCACTGACTTATGTAGCCAGTTAATCTCTTAACACAAAACAGGGTGAAACTATCCAATCTGCATCCTTTGGACACTTGTAGTCTTCCATTTCCATCCAATTGAATGAAATGGCCAAAGTCCATCGTCCATGCCATCTAATGGGCACATTGAACAACGAAGACATGTTTTCTCCCTTAGGTGATGGTTAAATCTAACTCTAATTACTTAAGATTAATCACACATATTAAACACTGGGGGTTTAAACTCTACGACTAATAAACAGGTCACTAATAACAATTATTCCTTCATTTGAAGGAATAACTTATTATTAAGCTATTTATCGACGTTTTACCGCGATTTCCGGTCGGGTATCTTTAAAAAAATTGTTTGAGACTTTTTATCTTGTCACAATTTCTGATCGTATCTTTCAATAACTTGAAATAAAACTACATAATTGCACTACGGCTCATTCAATCCTTGAAGTTAGTTGAGAAAATTTTTGTCATTGTTTTTATAAATTAATAAATACGTCATTTATCTCCATAAGTACTATTTACAATATTTCTGCAAGAAATTTTTTTGGTAAGAGACAGAAATGTTTTTAAGATTAAAGTCCACTTCTCAAAATTCTTATATTATCTAATACTAGTAAATCTCTGGTTTTTTTGAGGTTTTAATGAATAATGTGTTTAGTTTAGTTATTGGTAATTAGTTTGATGGAGTAGATTTTAATTCTCTAAATTAGAGCTGCAGGGTAGACAATGTTTTGTGTTTTTTGATCTGGTGCAAATATATAGAGGTTTTTTGGATTTCCAACTCTGGAGCATGCAAGATAAAACTGTCTATGGCTAAAGCATGGTTTTTCTAGGTGAATGCCAGCTATTTGTAGTGATTGTCCCTATGATTTATTTACAGTTATGGCAAATGTTAATCGGATAGGGTATTGTAATCGTTTAAATTGGAATGGTAGATCAGTGAAATAATTCGTATCAACTCTAAACCCCTAGCTATTGTTTTAAAAAAAATTCAAGGCAATCAGTACAATCTTATCCCTTTTTTGCTTGACCTGTTTTTATCCCCCAAGAAAAAATAAATTTATGAAGGGCTAGTCTCATTATATTTCTGAATTATACATATCTAATCAGCATTTTCAACATTTCTGAAAAAGATAATAGATATTTAATTTAAACCAAACTAATTTATTAATATTTATTACTCATCGATACATATGTCAACATATTCCATACAAAAGGTGAGCTAAAACATATAACTTTATTTTTTTTCCAAGTGGAACAAACAAACAAAAAACAGCGACCCTCAGAAACATTTGCAGAAACTAGTACTGCTAAAAGCAAAAACCTAGATGAAAAATAACCTAGTTTAAAAGCCATGGGTTTTTAACTGGAACGCTTGCATATTTATGCATTACCCATTAAGGGTTATGTGTAAATAAAAAAATAAATAAAAATAATAACAATTAACAGTTTTTATTTATCTTTGTTAAACAAAACAATAACCGTAAGTAAATTACAGAACAGTTTCGAATCATCTAATAAAATGTAGATGACTTGAAAGGTAAACGACCTTAATATTGAGGTGATAAGATTGACCTTGTACACATCACCCCTTCTCAGTATAAAAAACACCCACCTGGACTGGAGGGGTTTACAACTAAACTTGTTTCTCTGGAAAAACATAGTGGAAAGTGTCCTCGCTGAAAGCAAATAAATTAAATAATTTGAGGTAGAATAGATGAATGGCATTTCATTTGGTCATATTCGATCACTTGTTATTTTTTTCTTTTACTGCTACGCCCTTCTGGTCTATTTTGTTGACTTTTTTGTCTCTGTTCAATTTTCTGGCGCAGAGTTACTAGCGTTGATGGACTGGCACCAGTACCATGTTTTACGTGCTTACCAGTAAGAGCTCTTGGTGCTCGTTTCCGCCCTGACGATACCACAGGAAGCGGCGGTGATGCGGGAGTAATTTGGCAGAGACCGGGCTTATCATTATTTCCGTTATCGTCTTTCGTTTCTGTGTGAACCAGTTGAGCGTAATATGCCATCCACGGTAAATAAGCGCGATGCCAAAATGCAGTTTTTGCATCCACACGTGTCCATTCGTCATTTCCTGATGTGGATGACGAAGGCTTCGAAGATGCGTCTTTCACAATCAAATCTTCAACTGCCGACTGCGAGTTGGACAAGAAAAAGATGTTTTCGGGTCTCCATGGGGTATCGTTGTCGCTGTTGTCGGAATCACTTGTGTCCGGTGTAACATCATCCTGGCGCACAGGTGGTGCGTTGAGTCGAGCGCGCAGGGAATCAGGTTCGATGCTTCGACGTCGATTTGTCGAACATTGTCGTATGTGATTGACCATTGATTCGAGTCGTTCCCTTTTACGGCTGGGAGTAGTATTATTACTGCGAGTACCATTTAATCGTACTCGCAGATCCTTCGGATGATCGCGAGTTCGTTTTGTAAGATCCATGGGACTCTCATTTGGTTCTTGGCTGGCCCCGGTTGGGTCAGGGAAGGCTTGTCCTTGAACCATTACGACGTTGTCCATGGGTCTCAGACTATCAGTGCCCTGCGAGTGAGTGAAACTGAATGAGAAACGAATGCACGCGGAAGTGACCCTTTACGCAACAAAGCAGAATCCCTTCGCAGCTTAAATCCCCGCCTTAAGCCTGGGGAACCCTGTACGGGTCATGACCTCGTTTCCAGCGTTACAAACACCTCATCTTTTTATTATGTCACCTCACCCGGAAGTTATTTAAGAAAAAAAAAGGAAAAATTGAGTGAGCGGGGTAATATGGAGTAGGTCCCCATTAGCTAAAGTATTCCTCTTTTTTCTTTACCTATCCCTTGTTTAGTTTATATACCGGTTTGAACAAACTCTTTTATACCAGGAATGGGTGTGTTCTCTAAGAATCTTTAAGCTTAGTTTTTTTAATAGGGCGAATTCAACAATGAGTTTTAAAACTATTAAATTTCTTTGAGTTTTTATAATTGTTGTTGGGTTTTAGGGGAGAATTTACCGCAGCAACATAAGTGAAATTTAGTTTGTTAGTGAAATTTCGCGTTTTTTTTTTCTAGAAATGAATTTCGTTATTATTCCTATTTATGAGTTTTTGGTTTTCACAATACATAAATAAATTTTAACTAAAAGCATTATATTATGTTGAATTGCCTTATAAATGTTTATCTAATATTTATTGCTTAAACCTTTAATCGTTATATCTGCTTTTTAAAATGAAGTTTATGGATTCATGTCTTTATTCCTCATTGCAAAACATTTATTTAGTTCGTTAAACTACAATTATCATTAACTATACAGCTGTAGATATTAAGTAACACACCATGTGTGAATAGAAGCTTAAAAATTTAATATTTGTCTATTTTCTAGTATTTTGAAATCTAATTGAAAGCAAAAATAATAAGTTTAGATTTAAAAATAATGGAAAATTTGCTAAAATCAACTTTTTCATTTCCAATCATACAGTATGTAACTATGAAATTTACGTAGAGGCAATGCACTGAGCACTGAGTCATGGGCCGATTCAGATCGCATCTTAAGTTGGTAATGTATTTCGTATAACACCTTAAAGTTAAATCAATTTATCCGTAACCGCTTTCAAAATTTGAATTGTTTAATCTCTTGAATTACTTAATTTTGTGGATTTTTAAAATATTCATAATCAATTTTTAAGTATCGAAATTCATTATTTATCTGTAATTTAAATCTTGACAGTTAAACTAATTAACTAATATTTAGCTCTAAAATCGTTAAATCGCTAATTGAACGTGAGCTTTTTAAAGTCGAACGACAAAACTTTACCATTTAATTTTTAATTAAAAAAATGCAATGTTTATCAGCTATTTTTAGCAAAAACAGTTACATAATTTTAATAACAATTTTGAAAAATACAATTTTGACGAAAATGCACGTGGTAAGACATCACATTTACATCATCTTGATGTGAAATTTTCTTGGAAACTTAAGGTCAAGGGGGTGCATTTAAAACGCTGTATTCGTATCATATCTGAACTTAGTTTTTCATTCGCAAAAATCACCCTTTAAAATGACTTACCTTTAAAATGACGCCATATATGGATTTTTTTCTCTTTTATATCGTTCTTGTGGTCGCTAAAATCAAATAAGCATGTGGAACTCGCGCGCGCCGTTGCGCTCACCTGCAAAGCCTCATCGCCTTGTCGCCCCATGGCTAAAGGCAATGCCCCGCCTTATCCGTCTACCGGATTGGCTAATTTCATCAAGTTGCACACACACAATCACTTACTTAATTACTTTTTAAGACACTACGTTAGATAACTCGGCCTTGAAAACAATCCCTTTAATCACGGCCCAGCCGGGTGCCAAAGTGGACACAAAAAAGGGTTAATGGAGTCCCTTTTTCATAGTCTCTTTCACCCCATCCCTCTCAATCTCGTTGCGTCCTGTTGCGCGAATGGAATGTGGGTCAAGACACTTGCGTTTCTCCCTCACCTGTTGCTGGCCATGAACTTGGCGGCCGCAGGCATGCGGTCAGTATGGGGAGAGTTTGACTTTTACCCTCACGCTCTCTTATGCCCAAAATAGAAGGTTGGTAGTTTTAAGGTGGGACCGGTTTACGTAAAACCGGGCCCCAGGGGGCTCAAGGGTGTCTGGAGATTGAAAAGGAATTTTCGAGTGTTGGTACAATGGATGAAAGTTGTAGTTGTATGCGGTAATAGAAGGGTTAGAAGGGTCTGTGATTGTTAATCTGGTTAGAATGGAGAAGGAGAAAGTTTAGGTTTTTCGTGACAAATAAAGGTAGTTTTCATTGATTTTCTTCGGTGTGTGCAAAGTTTCAAAGTAATCTCGTTAATGCATGTTTTGTTTTAGTTTCTAAGTAAAAATGGGAATGGATCTAAGTTGACATTTTGTGGATGCCAAAAGGGATTTGTTTAAGGTAGGAGAATTAATAAGAAATGCTAAGTTTTTAATGGAAATTGATTCATTCAATATTGATTTGATTTGTGAAAAATGAATATTAATTTATGACATTTAAATGACATTTTTTTAAATGACAAAATATATTTTTATTTATTTGTTTATTTTTTCAAATTACTTATAAAACTAGATTGTATTCAAATGAATACAATTACAATTATATGACTTTTGACAAGAGGGGGAAACTTTTACCAACCCCACAAGACCAAAAACAAAAGGTGGAGGTTCCTAACGGATAAAGAATTGGGTCATTATCCTGCTGGCCTTGTTCCATATGGTAGAAGTAAATGACTTTTTGCCAACTTCTGGTGGAAAACACAATTTAAAGGTTACAAATTTTACTCTTTGAAAAAGAAAAATTTCAGTTTTGTTTTGAATTGATAAAAAATAAATTTTTGAAATAATTTACTTGAAATGGCCACGTATTCAAATTTATTACTGTTAAAGATATTGAAATTTCTCATATTTCAATATATTAAAGATTTTTTTTAATAGTTTTATTACGTTGTTTTTATCTGCAGCATTGAAAACAACTGCCTTGAAAGTTGCTGGCACAACCCATCACTAAACAATTAACCATCGTAAAACACTTGTTGGTGGAGTTGTAAATATATATGAAAAGCTGTTTTGAACATGATGTCAGCTAATTTTTTTTACTTCATTTGCTGTTTAGTTTTTGTTTTATTTATTAGTTGCAAATGATAAGCTTTATTCTTTCAAAGTAAAAAAAATTGTATTTTATAAAGAAATTTTAGGGCAGATGACTATTTAAAATGAAGAGAATTAAACATTTAAAAACCTGGTTCAAGGAAAACATTTTATCTTATTGTAAGTTTTCAATCTATTGAAATCTACAAAATTTACATTTTAACCGAACAAAATTAATATGAATAAAATAAATAAAATAAATAAATAATAAAATAAATAAAAGTGTATTAAAGGTTTATTAAGGTAACTTATGGTTATGAACTATTGTTATAAACTTACAAAACTTGTGTAATATTAAAGCAGAGATAGTGGTCGCTGTTGTCCCTCGAGTGGTCGTCGGCCGCATGGTCGTCGGCCGCATGGTTGTTGACGTCGCTGATTGGTTTAATCTATGATGATGTCACAACGCGCTTATTTGAACTGGCCAATTCCGACACGCAATCACGTCATCATTGAGAGGGTGCACCGTAATAGAGCATCAGGATTGGCCAGTTCAAATGGGCGCATTGTGACGTTGTAGTAGATTGCAGCAATCGTATCCACAATGACAACCACCATCATCCTTGCATTAATATTATAGTTGCCTTAATTACTCGAAATACAAAAGTAGAACAAACTTTACACCTGATATTTTAACCTTAAATATTCACTGAAAAACTCGATCCGACTGGTTTAGACTCGAGAGAACTACTAACAAAACGATAAAATTATGTAACCAAGCAACTCCAACTCTTTCTTCAATCGCTGCTGCTTTATATCGACCTTATCTCTCATGAAGGTTAAAACTTCTGTAGTGTTTAAAGGTGCCAAAACGATGAGAAATAATAAACAGAATAAAGCAATAAAATGTGTTTCATTTTTAAACTCAATCATGTACATACAATCATGCTACTCCGCACGGAGAGCTCATAAGAAAACTACCAAAGAGACAGAAACACTTATATATATAAAATGGGCAAGTTCCAACCAAAACTACAAACAAGAGGATTAACATAACTTTAAATATTAATCATAGATGACGCATAAGCGTTATCACTACAATTTTCAACCTCTAGCTTTCTCGTAATGCTTCCTGAAATTTAACCATCAAGGAGCTCCTGTTGTAAATTGATTCACATTGTCATGGAATAAATGATACGCCTTATTTCAGAGATTGAGCATGAATAAAAAACGGTTACATATTTATTTCAAATAAATACAGAATATTATGCGGGTAATATAAAAACAATACGGGCTGCAACTTGAGCTTAAGCCAGAAAAACATTAAATATTTCATCATCGCACATGAACTTAACGTGTTGAGACATCACGCGAAAAAGATTAACCAATTAAAATAGATAGAAGATAAACAATTAATTAAAATATCACTACATAGTATCAGTATCACTACCCTCCTAATTGTTTTTAGTGTTGGGAAGGGATGAGGGGGGGTTCAAATTGAGCATTTCGATATTATTTTTAAATTTTATTTCCTCTAATGGTTTTGTTAATATGTCAGATTCCATTTGTCCGCTTGAAACATGAACTATTTTTACGTTTCCCTCCTTTATTTGCCATCTCACAAAATGGTTCTTTCTGTTCATATATTTCGTCTTGGATTCTTGAGTTCTCTTTTCTAATTGGTAGATATTGCTTAGGCTGTCGGTATACAGGGTGACTGCTTTTCCTTTCTTTCACATTTCCACTCCTTCCAGTAGTTCCTTTGTCCATATTAACTCCTTAATGCCATCAGCTATAGCGTCTAATTCGCAATCCGTAAACCATTTATTTACAACTGTTGAGCTGCGGTAACACAGAGCTCCCTTGCTTGATATTGTTTTCCTCCCACCCCAACCTAGACTTGCGTTTCTCGCAATCTAGTCGCTGTACTTGTAAAGTAAACTTAGATAACTACTTTCACAGTAATTATCAGATATTAATTGTCTTATCAAACCCCATGTTTAAAGACCTAAGCTGTACATACCTTAGAATAAACTGTTAGCAGTAGTTTTGAATCTTAACCGAGTAAGACTTTTTCTCTTGATTTTCCCAACGCCACGTGAGTTTGCTGAGTTGAACTCGTGCTAGATTTAAACCACTCCCTAAGGATTTTTGGCTGAGGGAAGTGGGAGCGCGGCATAACAAATCCCTAAAATCCTCGTGCGTCACTAGTGATTAGCCAGTTAGCATCAGTGAAAGCTATTAATTCCCTTTCTTGTTTAGTAAAGATTAAGCAATAATCTTTCGTCCCTTTCAAGTATGGAATTACCCTCTTTACTGCTTGAAGATGGATTTGTTTTGGATTCTTATTAAATTTGTGACGGTGATTTTTCCCAAGTCCGTTTATTTGTTAAAAACCAGTAAAAACCATTAAAAGAAATTATCTGACTTCATTCTTTTCTCAAATCTTCGGAGAAGCAAATTTAGCGGTGTGGCAAATGACGCAAAATTTTTAATATGTTTTTGCATTGTATTTGCCAGTCCCAAAAAACTGCGGGTTTCGTGAATTGTCCGTAGTCTGGCATACTGGTTCACTGATGCAATGCGATCGGGATCAGGCGTTACACCTGCATCAAAAAGAATTTGTCCAAGGATTTTAATTTCTGTTGCAGCGAAGGTGCATTTGGACTTAACCATTTTTAGGCCATGAGCACGTGTGGCCTCAAAAAATTTGCGAAGGAATTTCAAGTGTTCTGCGAAGTCATCCTGTGCTTCTCGCAAATCGTCATAGTATTTGGCAAGACCGAAAGAAACAAGATGAGCATAAGCAATAAACAATGCTCTGGCCAGTGCAGCATGTGCGTTGGTGAGACCAAATGGAACGCGAAGGAATTCAATGTGATCATCGGGAGTTATTGTTGCAGTTTTGGCAATATCTTTTTCTCTGACTCCTATGTTGTGAAAAGCGCGACGAATGTCCATAAGCGATTTATAACGATGACCAGCCATTTTCTGTATAATGTCATCCATGATGTCGATCGAGAAGGGATCGTTCACAGTGATGGGATTGATCGTACGGGCATAATCAATAACTAGACATCGAGGTGTAGTTTCATGATTTGCGCTGTTTAGGACAAAACATGGCGCGGTATAAGGGGAATTTGAACGTCGACAAACGCCTACCTTAAGCCATTGTTCGTTTTGTTCTCTCATGAACTGGCGATGTGGCTCGGTAACACGATATGGCTTCCATTTGATTGGTTTATCGTGGGTGGTGACAAAATCTAGAAAAAGTCCAATTTCGACACCAGGTAAAACAAAAATGTCATTGAACTCTGTGCATAGTTTTTCGATAGCCGAGGTTTCTTTCACTGTGGTGTCAGCACTCTCAATGTCACAATCGTTTTGAGTCTGTGAAAAGCTGATGTCATCAGCTGACGATATGACGTCATCGTCTATTGAGTCGGATGAGAATACGTCCACAAGTGCGACTGTTGGTGGCAATTTTGGTTGATCGGATTCAAATAGTGTAACTGTGCGAAAACGTGATTGCACGACACATCCCATGATTCTGGACGGTTTTATGACGCATTGGAACTCTTTCATAACTGTTGGCTTCATGATGCAAACAGATCCATTTGGGTCATGTACAATTGTGGCGTTGACCTGATGTTGCCAGTCTCTGCCTAGCAGCATTGCAACCGGGAGTGGATCGGCAATGGCGATTTGTGGCCTGATGTGATCAATTTTGCCCACCTGGATACGTGAGCTGAACCAGCCAGATGGCCTGACAGTTCCTCCTGCGACACGAAAGTCACTGCCTTGCCAAGGGTATATTGTGGCTTCCTTGGGTACAAGCGATTTCCGAATTATCGTGATGAAAGACCCAGAATCGGGAAGTGCATCAGCAATGATTTCACTGGCGATGGTGACAGGAACGAGCAAGAGTCCTGGTGGTGGCATAGAGGCAATACAATTAACGACAATGTAGTAGCGGCATTCGTTGGAGTCTGTCTCGTAACTGGAGTTGGCCTGGCTGCGGATGTTGTAGTTGAGCGTGTGTTTGAAGAAGTTGTCGCTGCTGGTGTCATCTGGAGTGGCTTTTTCCCACTCGGCAGCGGCAGCAAGCAATTGAAGGAAACGTGTCTTTTCTGTTAGCATCGATAGCAAACCATGTCTTTCGGATTGTCCTTATGAGGATTGTAAGCAGGCGTACTCTGGTTACTGCGTGGGTGACGATCTCTGCGTTTTGATGTTATGTTGAGGATTTTTTTTCCTGAGTTTAAAATCACGTGGTTAACAAAAGTTAGTGTCAGAAACAAAACGGGCCTGGTCACAAGGCAAAATCAACGGCGATTTATGTCAAAAATCACTTGCACGGTATGGCGGACAACATGCGGGAAAAATAAAAGTTCGTACTTAATCGAAAAATTGCAGTTGCAAACAATCAAATTTTGGCAGCAAAAACACGTGGTTGGGCGGCGAACAATGATCGGGTGAAACTTGATGTTCTGGGAGGCAAAACAATGCGATCAGGCGGCAGAAACACGTGGTCGGGTGTCAAACCGCATGGATGGGCGAGTGTGTCGTTTCGGGCAGCAAAATGACACGATCGGGCGGCAGAAGCGTGTGGTCACACAGCGATAGGCACACAGCGATAGGCGGGCGAAACACGATGTCTCGGGCGGCGAAACGCAATGTTTCGGGCGGCGAAACAAAGCGTTTTTGGCGGCGTAAACGTTCAGTTAGGCGTCGAGCCGTATGGTCGGGCTAAGCACAAAGTCTCGGGCGGCGAAATGATGCATGTTTGGCGGCGAATGATCACGAATGGCGGTCAGTCGATTTTCTTAATTTTTAGTCCCTAATTACAGTGTGTTTTTTGTGTGTTTTGTCAACTGCGCCATGTAAGGAACCAAGAGAGGAAGGGAAACACAACTGACTTCCCTGTTGGATATTTTAAAAACTAAACTTTATTACAAATTATACATATGTTTGGCATTAACGTCAAACAGGGGTTACAGTAAAAGGTCAAAAGGGGTCAACAACCTGGGGGAAGGGTGTGACTATGTATTTTTATATTTGAATGTATATTCGCAAATTTGTATTTAATTTATTGTGGTAATAACAAATGTATT
>JAQFZU010001490.1:0-13203 GCA_034696185.1 Henia vesuviana | reverse complement strand
TTATGAAGTCTGAATTATTCCAGGTGAATGCACATATTATATTCACTGGCTTGCTAAAATTTTACAAACAATTCTATTACCAATAGAGCAAATTTCGATTAAAGCTTTCTTTCCCGAAGAGCACCTAGAAAATCAGGTATAGCAGTATTATATTGGGGTGTATTAAATAATGGTGAAAGAAGAAGATCCGTGATCCCATCCAGTTTAGCGGATCTGCTATCAAAGGTGGTACAAAGTTAGCTACAGAATGAATGTTTAGTTAAATTTCAAGTGATCCCTGCAATAGAGGGGTTTGAAGCTATCTCATATGGAACAAAAATGCATTTATAATATATTTCTGCCAATTCTTGTATAGTTTAAATGTATTTAAAATGCATTTCACTATAGCAAATGCATTCCACATATTTAGAATGCCTTTCAAAATACATTGCCAATTGGGCAAAAGATTGCCCGGATAAATTAAAGGATCCAAATGTCCGTATGAGGGCACTAGATACCAAAGTAGCAACATTAGTAACCACAATTGATAAATCAGTAACAGAACAGTCCAAACAAAACGCAGAACAGATTAAACGGGATGCGGAGCTTACCGCTCTTATCACCCAATTGTCTGAACAGTTCACAAAAAACGCAAAAGCGCAGTAGAAAAGTCAACAGAGGTACTTTCTACTGCAAAGGTCTCGGACGCCGATCGGAAACCACCGATTACCTCTGCTGTCGTTGGGGAAGGAATAACCGATCCTCTAACCCCAGCCGTTGCTTTCACCCAGATTGTGGCGATTGTTACAAACAATTATGCTACCGATAATGTTTTTGCTTTTACTACTCAAATAAAGCGACCCGAATTAATTACACTCATTACGGAGTCGGAACTGGAACATGCTCCGGATTGGGTCAAAGAACTTCCCATAAATGTCGACGACTACCCAAGTCAAGAGCGCTGCTTTAAAATTATGTCCAACACCAGAAGAGATAGCTTGTGTTTAATGCCGTTGAAGATCAATACTCATAAAGTGTTTGGTGTATTAGACTCAGGAGCTACAAGATCGGTCATTTCCGACACCTTGCTTGAAGCTTTGGGATTTGTTCGACATGTCGTACTGTTAAAAAACAATAATATTAAGATACAGACAGCCAGCCATGAAACTCGACCACTAGAAATGATCGAATTACAAATAGATTAGGAACGAGGAGTAATCGACCATATCTTTTTAGTCATCCCAAATGAGCAACATTTGCTTTTACTCAGTAATGATTTTATGCAAATTTTGCAAATTTAGCCTAATCCCGGTACGGGGAGCTGGAATTTTACCGATCGTGGTGAAGAATATCCGTTACCTAATGTTCCTGAGAAAATTCAGAACATACAAACTCCAGATGAATACGAAGCCAGTATGAGAAAATATATACAAGAATATACCTGTGAAGTACCCCAACCGGAACCAAGAGTAAACCACATAAAGGAGCTGGTCACCGAAGCTGAGTTAGATTTCGAAAAAGCCGCTCATTTAGAAGAGCTGCTGAGGAAATTCGAGAAGAATATAACCACCAAACCAGGACATACTCATAAAGTACAACATCAAATCAAACTTACCAATGACAAGCCAATATGCGTGCCTTTCCGTGGTTGGAACCCACAGAAACGTCAAATAATTAAAACTATTTGTCAAGATATATTAGAACTGAGCGTGGTTAAACCTGCCACCGGGGGTTACGCAATGAGGATTGTCCTTGTCACGAGGCCGGGGTGTGACCCATGGCTGTGTATAGACTACCGACCGTTAAATGCCGTAACTAAGATCGACCCGATACAAATGCCCTCGATTGAGTACATCCTTAACGAGCTTGGGCCTTTCAAGTGGCTCTCGACGCTAGATCTCGTTAAAGAGTATTGGCAGATAGAATTGGTTCCTACCGATTGCGAGAAGACCGCCTTTTACTCGCCATTGGGCCGACTCATGTTCACGGTCATGCCTTTTGGGCTAGTCAACGCCCCTTCAACATTTCAAAAATTAATTGAGAATGTTCTCCAGGACTGTCTCTATCGGGGGACACAAGCATACCTCGACAATATTATTTTTTTAGGAAAAGATTTTTCGGAACACATGGAACGTTTGGATCAAGTTTTATTAGCCCTTACTAACGCAGGCTTAAACGTACATCCCAACAAGAGCAAGTTCTGTAGAAAAAAAGCAAAATTCTTGAGCTACATGCTGAATCCCGAGGGGATTCAGGCCGACCCCGAGAAGGTCAGAGCGATTACTCAATATCCAGAACCAGTTGACGTGAAGAGCTTGCAACGTTTTCTTGGAATGATAGGATTTTTTAATCGATTATCCTACTTCTCGACGATTGCTGCGCCAATTATGTCGTTGCTGAAAAAAAGCAGAAACCTTTAATTGGGACGACGCGTGTCAAATTGCCTTCGAAAAGCTGAAATTGTTACCGGTTAATGCCAAAGTGATGCCTCTTCCTGATCTTGCAAAACCTTTTATTTTGCATACAGATGCGAGTCAAATAGGGTTGGGTGCAGCACTATTACAATTACGGAAGACTAAGGGCAAGGTCGAAGACAAAATGCATGAACATCCGTGTATGTTCATCAGTAGGAAATTACAAGGTGCGGAAAAGAATTACTCCGCCACCGAACTTGAGTGTTTGGCTGTAATTTGGGCAATTAGAAAATTTAAGCCCTATTTGGAATATACCAAGTTCACGGTCCAAACAGATCACCAAGCTTTAAAATGGCTGATAGCCCTTAAAGAGCCGTCAGAAAGGCTAGCGAGGTGGCAACTTGAGTTAATGGCATACGATATTTGCATAGAATATAAAGAAGGAAAAAGTAATTTTGTAGCTGACGCTTTGTCGCAGGCGCCCGTGGAGAATCTGTCTGAAGAAGAGGAACCCGTTTCGGACGATGAGGAACATCTCTCTTTTTGCCCGACGCCTGTTAGGAGATGGCAGTTACGTAATTCAAATGAACTTCCGGAGGAGGTTATCAATGAGGAAGATGAACAACACCTCCAAAATTATTGGGCAAGAGCATATCTTTCTAGAATTGAAGGTCCAGAGACAGAAGTTCAAAGAATCCAAATTGAACCACGGACCCCCACGAAGAAATTGTCAGCCTTTGTTAATAAGATAACGAAAGAGAGTATGGCACTACCACCTACTAGGCAGGAAATTATTGCTGCTCAGCAATGTGACAAGTTTTGTCTACAATGGATCGACTTCATAGAAAAGGAAATATATCCCATGGAGGTAGTTACGACGAGACAAAAAGAAATATTTGAGCATGATGCATCCGACTATCTTGTTGAGCAGAAATTACAGCTTAAACATCATCCCACTTATATCGACGATGTAAATGAGGCTGACAGTTCTCTCAAAATAGAAATTCCTAGATCACTTGAGGTGCGAGTCATGTGGACTTTGCATGATCATCCTTTGTCGAGCCATGCCGGAGTCATGAGAACGTTATACAGGGCTTGCCAACTCTATCATTGGCCTCGCATGAAGGATGATATTGCTAAATTTGTTCGTAACTGCAACAGATGTCAGGCCTGTAAACCGCAGCTTAAGAAACGATATGACCCAGTTTCTCTAGGGCCCTATGTTCCTTTTGCTACTTGGAGCATCGACCTTATGGGACCCAAGCCTCCTATGAAGAATGGATTTCAGTATATTCTCGTTATTATGGACGTAACAACGAGATGGCCAGAGGTATTTCCTCTTAAGAAACCAACTGCTACAAAAATCATTGAGTGCGTATACGATGTGGCATTGAGATTTGGTTTCCCTAATAAGATTATATCAGATAATGGACCGCAGTTCGTTTCCAAGATTTATGCGACTTTTTGTGACAAATTTAAAATTAAAATGTCACATACCTCTACGTATAATCCACAGGCTAATCCTGTCGAACAACTAAATAAGGATTTTAAATATTGTCTGGCAATATTTACTGATATTCATTCCCGATAGGATGAGTTCTTACGAGAAATGACTTTTGCAATGAGAACTACCGTTTCTAGTACTCGTGGGTTCTCATCTGCTTATCTAAATTTCGGCAGGGAGCTCCGTGTTCCCTGGGACGTCAGATTACCTGATTCAGTTTTAGCTGTCGACCCTACTGACCCTCATGAATATGTTCGAAGACTGGAACAAACAATTAATGACACTTATAAGCACATGATCGGGCATATACTCGATTCTCGTGACCAAGAACAACAAAATTCAGACGAAAGTCCGTTCGTGAATTTTCAGGTGAACGATTTAGTGTGGAAACGTACCCACATATTGTCAGATGCTTCAAAGGAGATCGCCAGTACCCTCTCTGACCAACGAGATGGCCCATACGTTATCATAAAAGTTCATGGTGGAGGATCTTTCGCATTAAAGCGATTATTGGATGACGTGGTACACAAGGCAATAAATGCGCGAGATTTGTCTTTATATTTTCCAGTTTCCTCAAGAGACGTGGTGTGAAAACCAAGAGGAATCTCGGAAGGACGTGCCCGTAATCGATTCGTTGGCCTCTCCCAGTGATCTCGAAGTGAGCAACCATAAAAAATTTCGTCATCACTTGACACTGGATCAGTTGTTCCGACGGAAAATTCTGCTGTCACTGTTCCGAGTACACCTGTAATGTCGACTGACCTACCTACCTTGCCTATGTTAAAATTACCACAGGAAATTTTGGGGGAGGCGAGAGTACCTGATTTAAATAAAAATATAAAAACTACTGGAAAATCAGGTAAAAGGAGTTATGAATTACGACCAAAGAAATCAAATTCATTAATTCAAGGTGGAAAGATTGTCGGAAAATTTTAATTTTGTTTCGAGTATTTTTACGAGTTTGAAGACGATTTCCTACGACAGTATCGAGTGTCGATACAAGGGGGTGTACGGTGTGGGTGTTCTAAACAAATATGGGATGGAAATTGCCATCATTCAATTGCACATGCTCACACATATATCTCTTTTGCTTAGTGAAATCAAGTAAAGCGCAGCATACCTAGGAAAGTTTGGAAAGTTTGGTTTTTGTGTGGAAACTCTTAAGAAACGATAGAAACAATGGCAGAAAAAGGAAACGAGGATGAATTTATCGTTATCGACGATAGTGAGGGCATCGAGGACAAAAACTTTTACGAACCAGGTGAAGAAATGGAAACCGATCAAGCAGCGTTGGTGATCGATGTGAAAGAAGTAAGTTAATATTAGCAAAAATTACCGTAAAAGCTTTATATTCTGTTCGGTATTACCGAGTTCTATCACGAAGTCACTAATGAATAATGATTATGAATAATTTTAATTCATAAAAATGGCCGAGAAGTAATAGAAAAAATTCAGAAACGCTGACAAGTGGTTTTCATAACGGGCGAGAAATTAATTTCGATATGCGGAAATTTGCTTAAACACAACAAAAAATGTCGTAGGAATTATGTTCAATATAGGAATAGTCCAAATAAACACAACATTCTGTGACGAAACACAAGGATTATTTTATTAATCGTCGTAAAAGTGTTCGCAAATTTTCTAGAGTGGTGTTCAAGTCGAGACACCATGTTGAGTCAAGGAGATAGTGCCATCTAGCGAGGAAAACGCAACCACCATAGGGACATAGCTTGATTTCCACATGAAAGGACCGAAAACAACCTAAAACAGAATAAAATTGAATTTACAATTAATACTCGTTTTTTTTGTGAATAATATAATTAATTTTCTTTTCTCTATTTTAATGCAGCGCTTGGAAACGTGGGGTATTCTCCCTAGTGATATACTCGTGAATCACTTGGAAGGCGGCGATTCCACGACCGATTCGAGATGCATTTGCTGACTTCCGACCATGGGTGGTCAGGCTAGTATTCTCCCGCGCTCTGGATCAATGGTGGGGGTCTCGTCGGAGACTCTCAGAGTGCTTCTCTGAATTAGATCGTCAGAGACTGCAGCGACATCTCCAAGATCGTTATAATGTTCCAGCGCCCATTTATAATCTTTTATTAATGAGCCAGTTTCCAGCCACCAGTTACAAATTTCGGATGTGGCGACAGTGGTCGGAAGCAGGGAATCGATGGCGTGCTATCCAAGAGGAAGTGTATCGGAAGGTCCAAGCAAATCGAGTAAGCGAGACTACGATGATTATTCAGGACTACGTTTGGATTAACGAAGGAATTGCGGCCTATATTCGAACTCAAGAAGCCGCCTGTCAACAAAACTGGCAAACTCCAGTTATTACCCAAACCCAGCTCTATCAACTACGACTTCTGGGCATCACTGGTCCCAGCAAGATGGGCAGATTCCCGTCTAAAAAGCACAAGGCTGGTGAGGGGCAAGCCGAGGAAATGAGAGCAGTTCTTCGACGTGAAGCTGGAAATGTCAGCTCAAAGACCTTGGGAGGAGAAGTGAAGCACCAGAAGTTCCAATATTCGGGCAATCGAGCTCCTGCCAACGCCAGTCGTGAATCCAGGAGTAATCGTAATCAGATAGACTTGCGCACCAAATTGACGAAAGTCAAAGGAAATAGGAATGGGTCAAGATCCAAAAAATCATCTACAGCGACGTCGGCCGATGATAGTTCTCGAAGATCATCCGTGTTTGGATCTACGTTGACGGTGGAAATCTGTAATCCGAATGCCTCAGGTGCGGACAGTGAGCCAATTACTACCCTTTCGTCCACTTTGTCAACGTCAACAGTCCCGATTATCTTGACTTGTCCTGAGGTGCCAGCTAGATCACCTAGTTCCACAGCAGCCACCCCTTTTACTCCTAGCTGGTTTTCAGCGTGAAAACCGTTAGCGCTGACTGGTGTCACTCAACCAGCTGAATATTCAGAGTCGATGTTGCTGAATTCAATTTTCCAGCGAGTACACTTGCTTTGAAGGTGTTATCCTCTAGAAGCTTCTTGGGATCCATTTCAGATGATTGTCATAAACAATGCCATTGCCAATATTCGCAAGTTAGCGATGAGTTTTGCCTCAGATCCACAGCGAGAGGCTTTTGACCACCGATTTGCTTATCATCATCGATTCCAATTGGTTATACGACGACTGCTATCACCCCTCATCTCCGTACAGCCGCCAGAGCGTTCATGGCCTATCAATTTGTTATTTCCGAAGAGATGGTGTTGGTTGACAGTTTGGCCAGAAGCTGGGATGCTGTCATGCCATCCGCTGTCGGGTTGCAAGAAGTGGCGTGGACTGAGGAGTTTGAGCAGTATGGACGCGCGGGCAATGACCAGTATCTCTGAGCTCGATTTGATTCATCAGTGTTACCCCCCGTTGTTTCGATGAATGTGCCACCACCCCCAGCGAGACAGCCTACCCGTTTTGAGGTCATACCTCATCGTGTTCCAGTTGTGTGTTCCCCGAGTCTGCCTGTAATCTCTGAAGTTGTTCCTGTATCTACCGGCATCATCGGACCGAGTCGTCCACAGGGAACAGTGGCTGGTACAATTTCAGAAGCTCTGGGAGCAGAGGCCACCGATCCACGCCTATATTATCGGATAAGTCGGGTCTACCCCCATCTACATTATACTTCGGAAGCTTATGAGCACCTGGTAATTTGTAGGAAAGGCGGTGAGTCTTTCCATTTGTGGCTGGAAAGAGAAATAGCTACTATCTCGGATTATATCATGCATGCTCGCCTTCTCCGGGCCCACCGTCGAACAGGGGATTCAGCGGAAGCTACTCGTATTCGTTCGACGCCCTCCTCTATGCATGCTCGTATTCCTCGAATTTGGGTGCACCTTCGACAAGGGCATTCTTCAAAACCAGCTACTGGTCATACCAGTCTTTTCATTACCAAGCATTCAGATCCCCGCAACAGCCAGTCTGCGCTGGTTGGAGACATTGTTCCCGAGGAAGCAAAGGACTCACTATAATCCTGTGTTCGCGTATGTGTTCTTTTTGTTTTTTTGCTTTATCATGTTGTTATGTGTTAGCTTCGAGTTGAGGCTAGCAGAAAAGATTTTTTTTTGATTTGTTATTCGATTTTCTTCTCTTGTATAAGTCTGTATTATTAACATGTTTTTAATAACTATTCGTATCCGATTATTAAAATACGTTTGTGATTTTGTTGAGTCGTATGATGTTTTCTCTCGTTTCTTTTGGGATTTACCCAAATCACGTGCCTATCGCGTTTAGCAACGCTGGGGGGGACGTGTAGTGATCCGAGGGGTCACTGTCGTGATTTGGAGGGGATTGTTTATTTTGGTAGTTTCCGATTTTATCAACGCGTGGTGCCACTGAGGTTGAGCGCTGAGGAGAAATAAGTGGAGTAATTTCCTCCTCAGTTAACCGGAAATCTTCATCACAGCCACTACACTTCTAGTCTTGTCTGTGATGGGGACATTCGTTTAGCGACGAATATTGCTTCTTTTTCCTGAAGAAAAACAAAGGAAACCTTTGTTTCTACTTCCAGCTTCATCTGCTGTAAGTATTAAGTCGTTTTTCAGTGAGTTTGACTCATCAGTCACACTCACAGGCTCGAACTTGCGCATCGCGAGTTTTTGCGCCCTTTTACGGTCTTGCCGTTATCTTGCTGAGCAATTTCTCAGTGAGATATTTTTTGCTTTGCCGACTCGCTTAAAGATTAGTGACGCGGTGAGTAGTTTCCAGCCAGGTGGTTGAGTAGTTTCTTACCTACAAGTATTTCAGGCAGTTACCTGAGATATATCAGGCGCGTCGATGCATCGTAGCGTGTTCTTCAACCGGACCACCAATTTTACCGATTTATTTTTACCACGGAGAAATACGTACAAGGCGTGTGTATTACGTTGGAGTGACACTTCGAGCCAAAGAGGTCGCAATTCATCTAGAAGTCGAAGTCGCCGACAAGTTGTCGCCGTCGTCATCATCGTTTTGGTTTTTATTAATTATTAGTTTCTTGTACTAAGGGTAATCGAGACGATTGACCTTAGCAACGATTTTTATTAAGATAATAAAATTCAGCACAGCCATTTAAGTCAAAATTGGACTTTCTATTTATTTAATTATTTCCCTAGACGCTTTTAGAACCGGAACATGACACATGCTATTTGTTTAGAATAGTACATATATCTATGTAATTTAGATATATTTCAGTGTTCCAAAATTTCTCAAGGTTTAAGATTACTTAGACTGGTGCTGACTTCTTATGTCCACCACCAACCCTCAACCCAAGAGTTTGCAACAATAGTTTCAATCAGTCACAGAGGGTTATAAGGTTCACTTTGACTTGCTCAGTTTGCAAAATCCCCAGGCACAATGAGAAGTGATGTGCACCTTTGATTTTTAGACATATGGTATTTTTGTAGACACTTTGCCACATGTCCTTGGCAGAGACATTTGTAACAAAGGGTCTTATGTCACACTATGTCCCTTTTATCTTTAATTAACAATGCTTTATCACACTCATTGTACCCACATAAAACTATAGCTTAAGATCTTATAAGACAATTTTTTTTATAAGATATATTTATATTTTTCGTTTGTCGTGCTGCTATTTTCGACTACCGACTATTTATATTTAAGTCGGGATCAAAACAATTCCAACCTGTTTACAATTGCTTTGAGAGCTTTTGCTCAACCTATGTAAATCTGACGATTTTCACAGTTAGATAAAAAGAAAGCAAATGTTAGGTGCAAATAAACAACTTGTTTCTTCTTTGCAAAGTACAGTGGTTCTTAACTAACAGAAGGAGCCAAAGCTCTTACTTAAGTCAATCAGAATTAGAAAGCAATACAAGGCAATAGTCAAACATTATAATTACTGTCCCTGCTGTAGGAGCTGATGCTCAACGTCGAGCAGGTGAAGGTCCGTCAGTGGTTCTCAGGTGCAGCATGCGCCGATGCCTATTTGGTCTTAGTCGGCGTTTTGTGATGCCTAAAACAATATATCGCTGGGCCCCTGTTCTTGGTCACTCCGTAATTCTTTGTTTCGATTAGGTTTGATCATTGAGGTCATTTGGGTGCAATAGCAATTGGGTTGTTTTGTGTGTGAGTTCTGTGTAGTTCTGGTGCCAAGACCGTTTCAAGTCTCGGTCCCCTGGCAGGGAAGTCGGGCAAATGCCCTCGGGTGATTGGTCAATTATGACCATCTTGGGTGGTATTCAAACTGTGCTCGGCGTCGGCCAGCCCAATATTAAAGCCACAGGTGGTCTCCGAAACATGACGACGGAAGAGAGCCACATGTCGGGCCTCTCCCCTCGAGCGCATTTGCTGTCGCTACATTTAGTAGCGGCGTTATCGTGACCGAACCCTTTGGGTTCACAACACGTTTAAGTCAGAAATCTTATAAGAAGCAATTAGCTGCGTTCAAAGCTCTTTACCTTATACGACTTTTACTAAAAGTCGTATAAGTTGCCTTTTACAATCAGAAGTGACGTCATATTTGTGTCATTACTTTCAAAATGCAAGCTCTAAAAATTGCATTATAAAACTCCTAAATGTGCGACTTATCCTCTTACTTTTGTGACTTTTGCAATCAGTAGCATATGCACAAACTCTTAAAACTGCATTTTATAACATATTTTCTAAAAATGCATTCACAAAAAATTGACTTTTGGCAAATTCTAAGTCATTAAAAGTTAAAAATAACTTAAAGAAAAATGAATTTTAAGCTTTGAATGCAGCTATTGTATTTTTCTGATAAGCCCATTATAAAAACCAACTGTTTTTTTTATATAGTGTAATTAACTTATAAAAAAAACTATAATTTTTTATAAGATAAATATCTTATAAGAAACAACTTTGGCTCTCTTACAAGAAAAATTATAGTAAAAAACAATTCTGATTTTCTTCTAACCTAAAGCAAATGTAAAAATCATCTGTGATTTCCTTATAAGAATTGTGACGGTTCAAATTTGAAACATGAACATTTCCAGCAAACCAAAAATGCAAAACTAGAAAATGCAGGCCTACAAGTAAAGCTACTAGCTGTAAGTGCTAGCAGCTCAAACTCACAGCTGTTTACTCAATTTTTGAGAGGTTTTTGGAACTAGAAATTGTCGCAAGCTAAATTTATATTAGCAAGACAACAAAAAAGGAGGGTTAGTCTTAGTAGAATGTACTACATAAAATTAATAATCCGAATTGAAAATAAATGCTAACCAGCATCAAAATTGACCAAGTAAATTACCTTCAGGGTCAACTGGGTTGAACAAGCTAAAACCCACAAGGAAATGAATAAGTCCACAATTAACTAACCTTAATTATGAAATGGTTAAGGTTCGCCAGCTCCCTCTTGATCAATGGGGATGGCAATAGAAGTGTCGGAGGCTGCTCGGGATAAAATTGCACTGTCCTCGGTGCAGGTGCGTGCGACACTTGTGTGTGCACAGGCCTTGATGGCCGTGACTTGCGTCGTCGTGGCTGCGATGACAATCGCGAGAGACTAAATAAGCAGAACCCTAATTAAATAAAATTACTTATGTCAAACGCTCATTTAAAAGGTCCAAATCAATCGACCAGAACTTAAACTAAATCTTAGTGAAGTTGGAGCCAAAATCAAGTCTATGCCAAGTAAATGAAACTGCAAGGAGTGACCGGAGCTAGAGGCAAAGAAGTTTGCGCTAAACCGCCTTTAAAACAAAAAACCCCCTAGACACGACGAAGGCCATAGCATCAGTCTCGACGCAGCAGCCACTTGCACTCATGACAAGAAGGACCCCGATCCTCAGGATACCGGTAAGAAGATCCAATGATATAGCCTGTAAGCTGGGAAATATCTCTTATAATTTACTGTCGAACTGCAGTTACACGCAATTTCCTTCGATTATTGTTTTCCTCATGCGCAAACCAGTCAAGCATCTCTCGTGGACCTGCAATATAACGTAAAGTAAATTTATACCAACTGTACAACCCCAATTTTAAAGACCTCACCCTGTAAACGAATAAAAATCGTTAGTCGTAGTTATTAAACTTGAACAGTGTAAAATTATTTCGATCCGATACCACGTGAGTTTGCTACGTCAAACTTGCCAAAATACCATTTTCCCGAATTTATAGTAAAGGAAGTGGGAGCGCGACAAAGTAGAGACAATTTACTCTTTAAAAAGTTAATTTATTCTTTTTTACGAGTAAATTGTCTCTATTTTAACACCTTACACCCATTTTTTTACAGTGTGAAAGAAGTGAGCCAATTTCTACGAAGCTATATAATTGGCTGGCGTGTACTAATATATTGTACTTTAATTTGCTTATTAAGTTCTGAATCAATGTGCTTTGTTCAAGGATGATAAATAGCATTTGTTGATAGATTCATTCACTCTAATTGTACAAGATTTACTCATTGGCTCGTCTTCAAAAATATGATTTTGTTTCTGGCATGCATTAACCAGTCTACTTTCTTTAATGCCACGATGAGAACCATGTATTCTGATTCTGCTACGGAGTTGGTCACTTTAAGTTATAGTTTATGGCCCTCTTCTGCAGATGAAGTCATAAACAGTTGTTGAGTCGAAACAAAAACACCTCCATTGGAGGTGCTCTCGGTCCAAGCATCCTTTATGGTATCCTAAAGACCACTTAATTTTTCTCCATTGTTGCATCAAAGACTTAGTTCTTTTCACTTGAAGTATGGTAGATAACATTTTACTATGCTCAGTAATCGGTTCCAATCAGTTCGTGTTGAAATTACTGACAACTCCCACAGCAGAGCTCCGTAGAAACATCCAGTCTTGGATTGTAACTGTTTAGTTAAAACCTATAAATCTTAATCTTAGGCTTGTATAAAGAATTCAATTATCTTTTGAATTTCAAGGTTATTCAAGGTTATAAAATTTATCCAAGCTAAAACTGAATGACAAAATCTGAAATTTTGCAGAAGTTGTAAAAAAAGTTAATTCAATTAGCACTAATTGCCAATTTGGCATAAAGTAAGATTGCTATTCTTCAATATTTGAACTTTTGCATTTAGCACATTTCAATGTTTTATTGATATTGCAATGATCTATTTAAAATATTCTTCAAGTTATTTCTTAATCCCAGCAGCATTGCTTATGCAAAACCTATTTAACATACTGTGTGTATAGTGTTATTTCAGCAACAAGACGTGCATTCTTCAAAACTTCACACTATTTGTGGCAACATCACTGATGAATTGATGTACACTTAAATGTAACCAAATATTGATGCTTAGAATAGGGGAACCATTATTTTAATTTTAAAATATCAACTTATTTTATCAATAGATAATATTCATGAAAAACAGCACACAACCATT
>JAQFZU010001489.1:0-13204 GCA_034696185.1 Henia vesuviana | reverse complement strand
ATTAAATGAGCATTATTTTCGAGACTTAAAGAGATTTGAAACAAAATATTTCACTTATAAAAATAATTCAAACTGAATTATGAAACGCGAGGGATTAAGACGAAAATGGAAAATTAAATTGCAAAAGTATAAAATTATAATTATTTATAGTTAAATTTATTTTTTTAAAAATTAAATAAATTAAATAGAAATATTTATGAAGGAAGTTAAATGAAGTGAGATGTTTCAGAAAAATTACTTTTGACATAATCGAGTTACGTACACTTTTGAGAGAAACTTGAATAATAAAAATGATCAAAAACAGATCCCAAAAAGGAAAATATAAATATCAATTTATAAACCCTATCCAATATATTTATTTTAAATAATTCCTTTTAAGTCGTTATAACTTTTTAAGCCTTGAAAATATCCCTATTTTCGAATGTGATAAAAGCTTTTTTCAATTTGCATGTTGAAAGCGCATCTTTTTTCTATTCCATTGGCTATTTCTCACCATTTCAAGTATTTCGGTAAAAGACGAGGCTCTTTCTCCACCTTCACCGAAAACAATTGAACCGGAAATGACGTCCCAGCTGCGCTATTTGTAAAACAAGTTGCTCTTAATGCTGAAACAAGTGTCTGCCATTCACCCATGGGAAGAGTGGGGGAAAAAGGCCCTCATCGATTGAAAATGTCCACTCCCAACTACCACGATTTTATCCACTCTCAACAAATCTGGCCGAAGACGTCATTTGCCGAAAAATGGCGCCTCCCGAAGGAGGGGAAAAATCCTTTAAACAATATATACGAGTTGACAAATAATAATGATCAACTAAAGTTGAAATTGCCTTTTTCAAAATTCCCATTTTAAATTATATTGAAAATAATAAATTATTGAATTTTGAATTATCTACGAATTAATCGATACTTTAATTCAATTATAGTTGAACAGAATTTATGTCATCGATCACGTTAATCGACACGTCTGAATGGAATACAAGCATCAATCATTTCCCAGTTGTCAACTGATAATTTATAATTTATAGTATAACAATAAATAAAAATTATTAATTTTAAATTAAAATTTTTAAAATTTCCGAATTTTCTCTTCAACACAAACAAAACACACATTTCGGAATAAAAAGCAACACTTGTATACATCCCTAGAAAAAAAGGAAAGCAAAAACCTCAAGATCCGGGAAGATCAACCGCTTTGAAGTGAAATGTAGATCTGGAGAGCCATGAGTCACTCACATATCAAGCCGAATTTCCAAATTCAATTTACTAAAATAAATAACCAAAAACTTGTGTATTTTTTATGAAACGTCATTCAAATAAAATTTAAAATCGATTCAAATGAAAAAATTAAAGAAAAATATGAAAAATACAACACTTGTATCAATTAATCAAATTGCATCACCCTTTCCAATCGATGTCAACTCAATTTTGATCATTTTATGCATTCGCTGATACTTATGTAACCTTTGAATTTCCACGCACTTGCATTCGTGTAATAATAATCCATACATTTATCACTCCGAACTGACGTCAAGTTAAACGAGTTCTTCCATTTTCCTATAATGCAATACACGTTTGAACAAATGTAACTGGATTCACTTTCATCTCAATCATTCGATGACAAATCTCGTTAATCCATGACAGCCGTAACACCCTCATAAATATTAATAGAATTTTTCATTGAAATATTTATTAAATTTTTTAAAATTTTAATTTTTATGTATTTTGTTTAGAAATATTATTTTTATTTTATACTGAGACTTAAAAATAATATTTTTAAGAAATTGAGACGATTTAAGTTTCTGGTTTTTATTTATGTCTCCCTTGCGGGGTATAAATGGTTCTTTCTTCTCGTCTTATCTTCATAGTCTCGCTCCTATTGGCTATAAATGAACAATTTCAGTGCGAAATTCGAGACAAAAAGAAAAATAATTTTGTTTATTCAGTCAAATAAAATCCAACATTTATTTATTTGCATAAAGAATTGAATTTTTTTTTCTTTCTTAATAATGTATTGTAAATCGTCATACATTTTTATGATTGTTAAGGGGCTTTTGTGCTAAATGTCTATTGATAAAATAAGGCCTGTTTAAGAAAAGGTTCGCTGCCCCCTACTCTTTCAACTATTTTTCACGAGGGAAATGCAAATAAAGAGTTTGCGTTAAGTGCTTCGCCATTTAACACTTCGTGGTTGTGAATAATATCGGGAAATTAACAAACATTTTTTTTTTTAAATTAAAATGAAAGTTTTGAAACAAAAAGAAAAAATATATAAAGTTGTAAATTGTGGGTGAATTTAGAATTAAAGCTCAGTTCCACTTAAAAGAAAAATTGTTCTCGCAGCAAAAATTGCGTTCTAATCACATATTTTCCCTCAGTGCGAAGCCTGAAAACGCCAAGGAATTAACCAATCCGTGCAGACTAAATCTCTTACCCAGCTATAGAAGCTCGAATGAAGAATTTTAAAATCAAAAGACGTTTGAATAAATTTCTGAAAATTTTTATTTGAGATTTTGGATTTCATTAAAAGTATTTATCGATTAATAAAATTTAAATTTTTATATTTCTAAATAAAATATTTTAAAGAACCAAAATAGAATGTTGAAAATTGTAAAACATTTGAACCGTTGACTTCTTAAAGTAATTGTTTTACTAATACAAGAGTAGAGAATGAAGTTACAAATGCGTAAAATTCACATGCGCAGATGTTTTCTTTTTTATTCCTTCCACCAATCTAAACTGCTTTTTACATGTTTTTCAAAATGGTACTTGAATGCCTGTTATTCGAATAAGAAAGTTAAAATAAATATTTGTTTAATAAAATTTTTAAGTGTTAAAAGCAAAGAAAAAGTGATTTAATGATGATATTGCTTGTATGAAATAACTGAAATTTACTCTTTTCAACCTAAGCCAAAAGCATTAGACCAAACACATCCGGCCTGCAATTGCATGACTTTTTACCATCAGTTCTACATAGGCCAAGAGCAATGGGATGGGAAGATAGCAAAGTTGTGATCGGAAGTGGTGGACAATTGCCATCCTTTTTTTTTCACAAAAAATGCCATCAAAAGACAAGTGGATGCTTTTGTTAAGCTTTTTTCTTTGTAACTCTCTTTTGTGGTCTGCCATTGGGTGTGGCTTGGTCAACTACCGAAAAAACGACAGCCAAAAAATGCTATTAAAATTAAAAATCTTAACATTAAAAAAAATGTTTTCTACAATAGGAATTAAGCAATAATATTTTCATTTGGTCAATTTTTAAAGAAATATAAATAGGACTTATTGATTAAACACGCCCTGAGCAACCAACAATTAATTTATGAGTATTTTCACAATTTATATTCAAAATATATTTTTATCAAATTTAATTTCGAATTAAAAAGTAAATTTATCCATTTCACTCTAAGATTTGACACTTAATAATATTAATGAAGAAACTGCAAAATTTTTTAAAATTAAGAAAATCACATTTGAGTCAACTTGAGTCAGAAGTAAATGTTCACTTTAAGTCTTGACAACTGTGACGCAATTTTCAGAAAAGCTTGATATAAAAGAAAAATAAAAAAAAGAACGAAAACCTCAACGAAAAGTGCTGACTGAGTCAATTTCGGCTTATTTCACTCACTCTCACTGCAATATTTTTCTTTCCCCCAACCTCCCCCCCCACTCCCCCCAGAAAAAAAAGAAGAAAAAATTCTAAAAATTGTTTAGTAACACAAAATTTATTTTTATTTATTTTCTACACATCTCTAGGCACCAATTTAAGTGAAAATCCAATCCATTGAAAACCCAGGAAATGGTCAATCCAATGCTTGTTAGGGGTGAAGAGTAAGAGTAACTTCCGGTTTTTTTTCCAAGCTCAACATCAATTCAGAGCAACTCGGGTGCAATTCCTGTTTGTGTTCGCCATATAAATGTTCGATCGCATTTAATTCTCTCAACTTTTAACTTTTATTTATTTAGAATGCAAACTTGGCTTAACTTTGAACTTAAAAACTTAAGAGCAAAATCGTTTCGCTCTAGTCTCGCACGTTATTGGCATTTTCCACACACATTTCAACCACCTTCGTGCACTTGAGGGTACCATCATCGTACTACGCGAAAAACCATTCAATTATTCTGTGTCTCAACCTCGACATCAATAAGGTTGGAGGGAAGAGATTTAGTCAACCTTTAATTAGCCCTTAGAGATCAAAACTCGTAATAGACTCTCTTATAACGAGGTTTTTCCACTATTTTTTTTTAAACAAAAAAATTTTATTTCCACTCGCTTCCAGTAATTGATAAAACCTGATACCGAAGCAAGTAAAAGATTCGTTTGTATTACTTTTTCTTTACATAAAATTTTTCTTTAGTGTTAAAAGGAGTAAAGAAAACGGTTTAAATTCGTTGATTAGTTCGCACTTGCTAGAACAACATTTTTTCCCATTTCGCCACCAGAGACAGTTAATCTCTCCGTAGTGCTCTGGTGTCTAACGGTCGAAACAAATTGGGTTGAAAAGAGAAAATTTAAAATTTTTCAGATTGAAAAAAGTGTAATTTGTCGCATTTAGCATTGAATTTGGAATGGAGTTGGCACAAAGTCAGTTGTGGACATTAAGAAAAGTATAAGAATGACGAATCCTTTGCCAAAAATCGACCTAAAATTCCAGCTGCAAGTTGCCCCAATTTGCCACCAGGGACATCTTTCAAGTCCTACTTAATAATTAAGTGCCATTATAGCAAAGTGCAATAGTTCGCTTTGTGCCCACATTTATCACTGTTGCTCGGCAACCGAATGGGGGTGGGCGAAAGCGAAATTTCACGGAGCGACTACTGTCTCACACGAATACATCACAAGAGCTTTTTGCTTAATGAAGGAAGTTGAGAATCCCGCGCACTTCAATTATTCATCGATTCCGAATCAAAGGCGCGCGATGCGCTCGCAACCAAGAACATAATTGAACGAGAAAAATAGAAAAACATAAGTAAAAATTTTGTCGTAAAACTTTTTTTTTCTCAATCCTTTCACTTTGATTGTGACATAATAAAAAATGTATATCAGCACCACTCGCAAAGTTAAATTTGTTAATAAAAACTTGGCGAGAAAAAAAAGTTGTAAATTGGATTTAAACCTTAAAACTTACATAAATGAATAAAAGCAGTTTTAGAAATGGTGAAATAATAAAATTATGAAATTAATGTAACGGAGGTCGTTAAATATCCCATTTCACATCCTGAATTCCCAAATCGAGATTATGACTCGAGAAATTAAATCGTGAATTAGTGACCGCATGATTCGTTCTATGAAAATATTTTTTTTTATAACCATTTATGGTAATAAAAAAATTAATTTTATTTTCTTTTTCCAAAAAAAAAATTTTTAAGACAAACTCGAGTTTCAGAAACCCCACGTAAATAAAAATTGATTTTCGATTACAATCAATCATTTTCCCTAATAAAAAATAAAAATAAAAAAAATGATTATTAATAAAAATCGGAGCTGCGATCATCGACTGAAAATAAAACGCAATAGAAACAGATAAAAAGTCAGTAATGACCGAGTGATCATCTTCATGTATAATACAAACCATAAAAAAGCCATATCGAGTTACCTTCAAAACATAAAAAATAAAATTTAAAACAATATTATAATAAAGTCCACAACTTGAGATAAAATAAACACCTCCAGAAATCATCAAAATTTAAATTCAACGGCTTTAAAAATGACCTTAACAAAATAGATTAAATGTCTCATTCGCTATTTGATCCAGAAGCACTTGGGATGCTCAAACATTTTGTTTATTCGTTTATATTTCCAACAGTTGTTGCCAATACCACAGTTTATTACACGCCAAGCACACGACTGCTTCAGTGTTACACACAACGTTGTTCTCTAAAGCTGAGTTTTCCTCAAAACCGGATTTTTCACTATTTAACTTAATCCAAGCAACAAAATCTCGTAACCTCTTTTTAAAGCACAGTTCAGCAATTCAAAAAGCGCGTTAAAATTACATTTCTCTTTTTCTTTTAAACGCTCGAAGACCTAAAAGCACGTACTTTAATCTCACTCGACTAAATCAAATCTTACCTTCCCATCGTAACAATACCAATAGACTAATAATAGCAACTGCAACCTTTGCAGACTTAATTTCATAACCTAATAATCACCTTGATATAGACACAGGTTCCCCTACCCCCCTGGCTCTCCCCCTCACGAATGTGGCTTACAAGTTGATAGACAACGGTTGGAAGAAGAAAAAAAATCTTAACGAGAATTTGTCGTTATCCTATCTAATCGCAGTTGTTGCGACAGCTTAAATAAAACATGCTAAGGCAACCTGCTGCTCATTCATCTTTAATTATACTTCAGTTAGGAGTAGAAAGAAGGAATGTAAGGAAAAAAGGTTTCTTAATGACAGCTTGAGTGAAAGTAAAAAAAGGTAGGTGCAAACCGACTCGTTTCTAAACGTCGCCAGCGAAGTCAGTAATACCAAGGTCGTATAAAGGTCATTAGTCAATTATAAGAGTGATCGCAGCTATTGTTGATTTCAATTGGAATATAATGTTTGGTTGTAATTTACCATTTAATCGTTGAATTTAACTTTTCTGAATCGAATTTTTTTCTGCTTTTTATTAATAAATATAAATTTCCCAGCATTCCATGCTTAACTCTTTTGGAAAATTCAGCAAGAAATTGTGGGTTTTTACTTTTGGATATGTGAAAAAAACTAGGCGTTAAACGCACGTAACTCGATCCAATGGCGAACAAGTGTTGAAGAAACACTACAACGCGTCACACGTGCCCCGGGGGCACATCGTTGAGCTTAATGCGAGGCCCCAATATAAAATGTAGCTCGAAGCTGTTGGAAATGCGTTTCGTCTTGGTTTTGCGTTTCGTTCGTTCGAATGTTTTAAAAGGACTTACCTGAGACAGTTGCGGCTCCCCTTGTATAAAATCGTAGACCGTCTGCTGAGCGCGGTTCATGCCGAAGCAGTAGCCGGCTAGAAGAACGACGAGGCAACACGGCAACATCTGCATGGACACTGGGTCCAACTAAAAACCCGTCGTGGTGGATAGAGAAAAACGCACTAACGAATCCCTGAGTCGGACCGCCCTAATCCCCGCACTTCGACGAGACCAAAGGCAAAAGTGCCTACGAACACGGACGAAGATTTCGCGCCTCCAACTCGACGTGGGGAGATTCTGGGTAAATGCACTTATACTGCGCATGGGTCGATCGGGGTGAGGGAACTCTTGGTGGTTTGCTGGCATCTAGTGGCGGAGATGGGAATTTAGATTTTTTTTTTTTTTAATTATTCGATCGATGCTGAAATTTGGATTTAAAAAAATATTTTCGTTGAGTTTAGGAATCTTTGCTTATTTTAATTATTGATTTTGCATTAGTTTTATGATTTGTTGTTTTCGTGATGCGAATCGTTTGTTTAGATAAGAGACTCGAATTGTTGTCATTACTTAAAAAAAAATTAATTTTTAATATTTTTAGATTTTCTTAAAGGTTTTTTTAGATTGAAAGAGTCGATCGTTTGTTGACTTCAGTAAAGCAAAATGTCAATAAATCAACAATTAAAACTCGTTATGTATCGTATTACTTGACACGACGACCTGAAACTTTTCTATCATTTTGTCACTACTATTAATTAAAGTGTCAAAAATGACAACAAAAATTAAATAAGCAAAAATAATTAAAAAAAAAACAAGAAGGATTGAATAAAATTTTATTTTATTCAAAATATATTTTTTTAAATTTATTTTCCTCGATTATCGGTCCGTGCATCATTGAATTACAGTTGAAAAGTTTCAACAGAAAACATCCGCATTGTTGCGTAAACTTTAATGCACTGCTCATGCGCTAGCTCAACTTGCAAATGGCTACTAACGAAATTTATAGTTTCGGTAATAAAATCTAACTCGATTTAAAACTATTCAATATATTCAACCCTTTGCATCCATCACTCGAATTTCATTTCGAATATCACTTTCGATTCGATGCATCGAAGTTGGAACTTGAATTTGCATTTCATTCGGTAATTAACACATGTTAGGAATCCCACGATCAATTTATCCATTTCAGAAATTCTTTCGAAACGACATATTTCCGCTTCCTGCCATCCGTGAATCGTCCGTGTTTAACCCACCATCGACAAACGGCATAAACGAAGAACAATTCGTCACTCACAATCTCTCTTAACCAATCGATTTAATCAATCACACAGTTGATGGCAAAGCTAACGTTACTCGGATTGCATGCAAATGAGTCCAGCTCAATGGTGCTCTTCAGAGAAGAGCACACACATTTCCGGTGAACCGACAGACGTAAGCCTATTTCCGTTGGATCAACAGTTAAGTATTAGTGCTACGAAAGAGGCATCGTTGTTTTTTTTTCTTGTTGGAGAAGCAAACTGTTAAAGCGTATCGTTAGATAAACTGATTTTTAAGCTGCTTTCGTCACATGTACTCTTGGTTTTTAAATAAACTTTATTGGCCTTTAAAGTTGAATAAAATTTAAAAATAATAAAATTTTAATTTATTCAATTTTTTTTTATTTAAAATACCTCAATAAAATTTGCAATTAAAAATAACAAAACGTTCAAAAGGTTATTTATTAAAAGTTTATAAATTAAATAAATTTAAAATATATTTTTAATTTTACAATATTTTATAAAATTTTTTCTAAAGGTAAACAAATAATTTTTACCACGTTTCAAATGATATGAATTAATCGTGAATTTATGGCGCCATCTGTTGCTTAAAGTATAAACTAAATCTTTGTGTCACCGATTATTTAAAAATTTTTTTGTTAAAAGGAGGTTTCAAAGGTTAAACTATTGTTATTTTACGATTATTGACAAATTGCAAAACCGCAAAATCTATGAATAAATTATAACATTAAGTTGTTTTATGACTGCCATCCCTAATTAACCGTTTAATATGCAATTTGTCCATTTGGTTTGCGAACAATTACAATTAATGGATGATATTAATATTTATGTCCTGATCCACATTGAGAAAAAGAAAATTCCTTTAAACTGTAGTTTCTACTTCCCAGTCCAGATGAAGATCCTGACTGTGGCATCGCCAGCAAATTCGCATTCTCATCTTTATCATCTTCTTTTAGATGAGTACACTTTTCTGAAGTACACCGACAAAACGAATGTTTACCTTTTGAGAATATTGAAGCACAGAAGAGTTTATATCTCTGACTGGAGAAAAAAATCAGCAACACGATTTCACATGCTCGACTCTTAAAAGCACATCATTTGCCACCCGAGTCAAGCGAAACCATCCACATTTGGTTAACCTCTCAGTCCATGCATCGTCACACCAGCCATGTGTGTGTTCACCTGGAAAATAATCAACCTCATGAGGCAAAAACCAGCCACACAAGTATCTTTATAACTCAACATTTTGATTCTCAATATCTGAGATCAGCAGTGGTGGAAAATATCCACTAGTTAAGTGTGAAGACAAAGACATAGACCCCGAAGAAAGACTCGCTTAGTGCTAGCCAGGTTGTGGAAGAGAATCCTGGAGCTTGAGTAATTAATTAGGAGTCTTTTGGGATGTATGGTTTTTGATTCAAGAGGCAGAACTTCCATCACTATAGAGTTATTTCATTCAGCTTTAAATGGCATGAGCATTGCATCATTCAAAGCTGAGAGAGGATGTATGGTAATCATAATGTAAGATTCCCAACCAATTGGACTAATCACTAGATCAGTAATGATATTAGGTATTCATATTTGTGTAACTTACACAGTGACTTCAGGTAAAGAGAGGATGTTGCCAGGCAACAAAAGTGCATAATGGTTAAGTGCACTTGCGCAATTAAAAAAAAACATTGAGCAGAAAGGATTTTGGTGCACTTTTAATCACACTCACTTCTGGATTTGATCTGATAACATAAATCATCTCAACTGCTGTTACCAGACTGAAAGACATCTCATTTTCACTATTTATTAGTGGAAGTAAATTCTTCATTTACTCACATCAAGTGTAAGTGAAATTTTGATTCTACATCAGCCAATCAAGCCCAGTGCAATGCGAGTTATCAACACAGTCATCAAGTTATTTCGGCTGATTCACGACGATTGTCGCTGAATCCTATTCAACTATGGGAAATCCCGGTCGAGGAACCATCAGTTTCTCGACCGAATCAGCCAATCAGGTAAGGCGTGTATCACACCGAGTCGTGCCGAATTTGACGTGAAAAATCATCAAATAAACCAAATTGCCCGGCTGAAAGACAGAGGAAGCACACGCAGCCTTGTGCAAGAGAAGATTCTTCACTGAAGATAGTGAAGTGCAGAATTTATTTGTGTTTGAAAGTGTGATTTTGCTCCTAGACTTTAAATCAAGAAGAAAGCAATCTTTAGTGTTACATTCTCATTTGGAGAAAATGCCCATATTGAACCCAAAAACTCTAAGCTTTTATTACAAAAACTTTAATCTTACGTTTATTATTAATTATTTTATTTCCAGTATTTATTTATATGATTCCAGTATTCATCTTTGCTCATTGACTACTGTCCACAAGTACTGCCAATTACTTTAATTTATACAATTTGTATCGTTTATTAACCAGTAGTAGTAGTTTTAATTAAACCGATTCATTACTAATTGTATTTAATTGCTTTGTTGTGCTTGTCTTTTGAGTCGATTTTTAGTTAATTGGCAACAGTATCATTCGAGTGACATATTACAGTATAATCAATTTAATTCGTTACAAGGTACAATAACTTAACAAATTTTAGTTTTTGCTTAAAAACCTTATTTTTAATGATTTGCTGAAATAAATTTTAATTATTAAATTAAAAAGTTTTTAGGTAGATTTGCGAATATTTCTTCCGGCTTTAAATAAGACAAAAATGAAACCAATCTTCCGTAAGCTATTTTTTCTAATTAAAATTTTTTAATTAATTTCTTTTTATTACAGAATATACAATCAAGCGTTGCAAAGTTGAAAATGATGAGTTGAAATTGCAACAGTGTTAAGAGCAAGAAATCAACAAATACCATTCGATTACAGAAGTTTGATGCTAGGTGACAGCACCATAGTAATCATTAATAATAATAACAAAGTAACTGTAAACCTTTAATATTAAATTGCATCTACCAAAACAAACTAATTAAAGACTTAAAAAATGACCTTTATAAAGCTCAAACTTAAACCTTCTTGAGCAGATTGTCATTATATAAGTATGTTTATTTTAGTTGTCACTCCAAATGAATTAATCAATATTAATTAATAAATATCAGAATTTTTTCCATACACTACATCATTTTCATAAATTTGTTTTAATTAAATCATATTAAAATATTCCAGGCACAGAATTAGTCAAAACTTTTCCAATTAAATTGTCACAATTCAAAGTGAATAATTGTTCCCCCCCATGTGTATACACACAAATACATATATATTCATTTCATTGATCGAAAGGTGATGTGTTATAAATTAATACTGCGGCCAGAACCACTGTTAATATCAATATGGTATTGTTTATTGTAAATCAATAAAATAATGAGATTTAAACAATATCTTAAAATAAATTATCCTCAACATATGTGTGTCATGTAAAAGCTCTGTATTATTTTGATCTGCTGATTAGTAATCAGCTGATTACATACACTCAATTTCATAACAATAACAGCTGAAAACATGGTCAACTAATCACATGTGATCTGCTGATCACATTAAACCATTAACCAAAATATACTGTTAAAATGAATGAATTTTAAACCAAAAATGTGGTTAATTAGATTTGTATACCTTCTCAGAAATTATCAAAAAATAGCTTTTATTAGCACTATTACAGCGCTTTTTTAAAATTAAAACTAGTACCACTATAATAGCGCTAATTTCGTGTGCATTTCATTCAAAAATTTAGTGTTTATATTATATACTTTTAGAAGCATAAAAAAATGGTACCTACAACCTAACTACAACCTAACTACAACCTACAATTTTTATCATGTAATCAATAGAAACAAGTTATAAGATTAAAAAAGTATTTCTGAAACCTCACTAATTGAAGTAACTTATTTAGTAATTAAATGTTTGAGATCATAACCTATACCCATGCATCCCCATGCATTATTTATATCGCCCATTTATTAACTCTAACAATTAATTAACTGTAATTATGCAAAATAGTGAGGATAATGTAATTTTTGATTAAGGGTTGGTTGCACCAATCTAGGTTAAATCAGTAGTTAAGCAATCTACTGTTAGCCTAACTAGCAATTTTTTCTTTAAAAAATTTTGTTGCACAAATTAATCTCGAGTTAATTTAACCTCTACTTTCAATCAATTAACTATTGTTTGTGCAATCGGCCCAAAGTATGGTATTATTTGTATTACTTAAAAATATCTTACCTTATAAAAGTAAATCAGAATTTCCCTGCATCATCAAAAATCCCATTAAGTCTGATTTTAGAGCTATCCACGCTTTTGTTGAAATAGATACCAAGTATTATGTAATCATCATCTGTAATAAAAGAAATAAAAGATGATAACATTTTTAAATTGTGTTGGATAAAATAATAATTTCTGCATTTTTAATTTGTGTAAAATTAATTCACAGAAACAGTCCTATATGAACAGTAAAGAATTTTAACTATTTGTTGATTAAAAAGCAACAGTAGATCATTTTCCTATTTATATTTTAAGCATTTGAGAATTTAAAAAATGAAGTTTACTTTATCTGAAACAAATAGTCATTAACACTCACATCAAAAACCCAATTTTTATGGCGGACACGTCCAATGACGACGTGTGCGATGTTTCTAACAGTGAAAACTGCGAAAATATTTACAGCTCGTAGCAGAAATGATCTTGTTAACTATACAAACCAGACATGGGTAATCGACAAGGTCGTTTTAACTAAATTTGACTACAGCGCGCAGCACATTTTAAACTAAATATATCACTTAATAAAGACGACAGCGTAGTCAATTCTATAGTTTTAAATGGTTTTGGATCAAAGCATCGTCATAATTATTCAGTAAGTTGTACATATCTTTTTTTCGGGTCGCGGCTATTATCTCTTCCGCCTGTGGATTTATAGCCCAGCCCCATGGCCCAAAAGGCCTTACAATCTGTTTGAGTGAAAAATACACTTAGATGGATGAGTTTTAGTCCATCATGTGTATGACAATGACTGCACAGAAAATATTTACAATTTAACACAATTTTTTTAATATTTT
>JAQFZU010001488.1:0-13204 GCA_034696185.1 Henia vesuviana | reverse complement strand
AATTGTTATCACTGTTTTATTTAGCCAATAATGTAATTATTTGTTTAAATTCGTAGCAATTGGAGCGACTCATGTCCGTAATGCCTCCTTGTCAGTAGTTTGGTGAAGGGTGGTTGAATGGTTGCGAAGAACACGTTCCATTGCCAATTTGTCATCGCCGTCTATGTATTCTAAGTTTCGCATTTTTGGCCCAACGCAAAAGAAAATTTAAAGATGATTTCATTAAAACAGGAACGGGTTGAGACGTTCGGTGCAATTTATCAAACTATTATTTTTGTTTTTTTATCTTTCGACTTGGGAACTGCGCCCAATTGTTTCATCTTGGGCAGTTCCATCATTTCCGATTCCCTGCAGTGTCGCAAAAGTGCGGTTGACGTAGGGGTGGACGCAGATGAAATCAAAGCTCTGGTATGATCGGGTAGTTCTGCGACCACGTCATTTATTGTTGAACTGACAAAAACAACTTTGATGTGTTTATTTAGAAATTTCAATAAATGTCTTCTTTTTTCATGCATTTTTGTGTGCAAAACAAAATGGTCAATTTTCCAAAAAACTTACTAAAACTTTTCTAAAAACTTAATACTGCCCAAAACTTAAAACTTTGCTTGAAACTCGTTAACGTGTCAAAACTTGTTACAACTTTGCCCTAAACTCATTAAAACTTTGCCCAAAACTCATTAAAACTTTGCCCAAAATTCATTAAAACTTTGCCCAAAACTCTTCAAAATATTGCCCAAAACTCATTACAATTTTTATAATAACTTAGCATTAATGTTAATAACTTATTAAGACGATACTAAAAACTGATTAAAACTGCCAAAAACTTGTTAAAACTTTATCAATTTTTATCATACTTCTTAAAACTTCGTTGATATGTTTTTAGAATTTGCTTAAAACTTCACGAACTTCACTTTGCTAACAACTATTAACATCTCATTAACATCTCAAACTATTAACATCTCATACAAAAGCGGCTTAAAAAGTATCTCGAGAAACTTTTACAAGCTAACAAAAACTTACATTCTTTGTCAACCTTCATCAATTTACAATTGCGTCTAAAAACAATTTCAAACACCGCCAAAACTTGCAAAAACATCAAAATCTTGGTTATGATTTTGAAAATATATTGTTAAAACAACAAAAACTTGTCTCAAATTCAGCAAAAATATTTGAAAATATGAGCTAAATTGTTTACGTTTTACTATAGACGTACCGATTGAAACGAGTCAATCATTTAACATTAAACTTATATTCAAAATTGTTGAATTTTTGAAAAACTAAATGTCGCCACTATACAATTATTTTAAAATTAGTTATGTTTTTAATCCCCTGGATGTCGCCACAGTCTACGGAGAAAATACATGGACCATGAAAAATATAAACAATTATATTACACTAATATATTTTTTCATACAATACTAAATTCACTCGATTTTACTGGATACTATGCAACGGCTATGACATCGCTTCAAATTATACAAAATTATAAAACTTTTTTTTAAAAAAGAAACTACAACTTCTGGGTGAAATTGATAAACAGTCAACCACAATATTTTATTCGAATCCTCTGAAATTACTTAGAAATTACATTATTCTATTCATATTCTACCAAATGCAGGAAACCAAAAAATAATTGAGAAAACCACTTAATAATGATAATAATAATAATCTATTAGCTTTTTTAATATTAAATTAACAATAGAATTGATTAATCTCAAATGCAAGTGGGATATTAAGCCCTAAAAACAGCCCTCGTGATTTACTTTAATCCTTCAAAAATAAATAAAATTTGAATAATTATTTTGAAAATAAAATTTAAATTTTTACCAAATGAATGAATCCGTAATACAATCGAGAATATAAACATTTTTACTTTTTAATACCGATTAAATAATTTTATGACCGATTTCGATTTATCCATTCCTAATCCGATTTAATATAATCTTGGGCGATGGGATTATTGAAATTGTCTTCAACGTGGTAATAAATGGATAAATCTTCGTCGATTAGGTGAACAATGTGGATCGAGTGTTTTAATGTCGAACGCGTCCTAAAAAATAATTTTTAATAATTTAATTTAATAATTTAATTTTAAAAATTGATTTTTACATGTTCCATGCGCATTATTCGGATGACGACGATACATCTTCGTTACGTGAGTCTACAAAATTTAATTAATTTTTATAATTTTAAATTTTTAAATTAATTTTTACATATTTTTCGATCAAGAAAAATCCACTCGCAGTTCGTCCACCTTCAATGTATATAATTCCGATTGCAAATAAATCTAAAAATTCATCACTTTCATCGCCTTGTATCTGCTCTTATCGTTCTGCATTGAGAAACTAAAAAAATACGTAAATTCAGTGTGGATTACTGCACAAGCCTTTCTATCCAACTGAAATTAATTAGAAACTAATTAAAATGTTAATAGAAATATCAAATTTAATTACTTTACAATCGTTTTCTCGTTCCGATAAAATATTTGCCAATTTAACGTCGTCTGTTAACGTTTTTAATACGATTTAACAATCGCCTTCAGAGAATTTACCAATTAAAACATCTTCGACTAAATTTGATGTGAAATTCTCAATTCCTTTTAAAACAATTCAAAATTAATTTAGATAACTTATTTAATATTAATTTTAATAATAAATATATAAACCTTCAGGGATCATCTCTAAATTATTATCAGCGGCCATAAATTAAATTATGAGATTTTCCTTTTCCCGATGGAATTCCTTTAAAATCCAATTTACTTTCGTTTATGTCAAATCGTTTTAACTCGTAATTTTACATAAAGCGACCTGAAATTATTTAAATATTTAAAAACTTTAAAAATTAATGATTATTAAAAATAGCGGTAATAAAGCTTTCAATGAATTACTCGATAAATTCAAAGTTTCGAAATTTTTCAACTCTCTGAAAATAATAAAAATTATTAATTAAATAATTTTTACCAATTTTCAATTTTTTTTTAAATTGATAAAAGTATGCAAAGCATCGGAGAGTCTCGGCAAATCGTTATACGAAAGATCCAAATCTAATTTAAAGTAAAATTATATTTTGTAAACGTTAGAAATATTCATTATAAACGTTAGAAATATTCATTATAAACGTTAGAAATATTCATTACAAACCTTATACATTTTCCAATGTATCATCGTTGGAATATTATTCACAATTTTAAAAGGAATTGCAACTAAAATGGAGCTTCGCATTCACTCTCAACATTTTATGAAAATCTTTTCAACCTGTTTTTGCGAAATTATAAATCTCATCATTGCATTTTTCATTTAAATCAAATCAAATTCTTATCAGACCCTTACATTTTCAATGACTGAGAACTTTGCATCCAAACCTTAATTAGTTTTGGTCGGAGTCCATTTTATCGAGAATTTACTGCCCGTGAAGTCGGCCTGTAAAATAACATTAAAATCAATGAAAAATGAAATAAAAAACTATGGATATCTTACCTAGTCATTTATTCCATTGTAAATAAGAAAAACTTTAAATGAATTTCATTATGTTCACACCAAAAATGCTGAAACTTTAATTTGTATTTTGCAATCAAAATTTTTCTTCTTTTCCTAACTTTATCCATTTTAAATGTTAGTCTTCATTTATTTTCACTCGTTCTGGAAATTAAAGTTGGTTAATAGTATGTTTCATATATGTTTTCGAATATAATTGATCATTCTCGTATTCACATCAATAGGGTTTATCCTTAGGTCTCGCGCTTATTACGACAAAATTATTATCGCCGACGCCGAAACGTTTTAAATTGTTTTACTGAGAATATTCATGCCTTTCTGCTATAGAATTTCAACGAACTAACCTTCGAAATTGAGTTTGGTGTTTGTTACCATTTTCCGCGAGCTATGCAAGTTTTAAATTTATCTTTTTTGCCATCGTTGCTATAACTTCAAAGCGCCGACTTTCGGCAGACTTAATAAAAGATCCACAAGGTTCACAACAAATAAATATAGTACCGTATCTTTAAAAAAAACAATTTGTAAAAATATGTTGCATATTAAAAGAAAAGTTATTAATTCATTTTTTAAAATGAAAAAAATCTTTAAAAAGCGTTTCCAGCATTGCAGATGAATCCTCTAAAGAAATTTTCGTGCTATTCATTATTTGAATTTCTATTAAACAAAAAAGAAAAAAATAATCAACAAATCACTTGAACACTATAGTACTTGTACTTATAAAAACTTGACAAGTACAGTTTTCTAATTGGAAATGTAAAAATATAAACCATTTCGAATTGAAACCTCGAATTGATGAAATGTCCAAAAATTTCAGTATTTGTAAGACTTATTTTTGCCCAAATTCCACTTTCCTCTATTTGAGTTTTCCTAGTTTTATAGCAATTCCAATATATTTATTTGCTCCTACTGCTACAACAGAAGAGAATAATTTTAACCTGCCACACAGATACCATGGGAAACGCTGAATAAGATCAATTAATTAACAAGGAAAATAAAATGTCCCTGTGAAAATTAAGTATTTATTTCTACAGTAATAAAAATAAGTACATTGCTTCTGTAAACTCTGAGACAATCATGGTCATTTACATTCAGAAGATAATTATTGGAAAAATTATAGGGCGAATTTGGAAAAGAAACAGCATTTTCGTATATTGGCAACTTATATCCTAATAGAATTCTCATGAAAAATATTTTAATTTTTAAATCTCAATATTTTCTTAAAATTATTTTTCAACTAGAAGTATAAAGGGCTTACCAAAAATATTTCCTTTTGAATGAGTTCTATAATTTTTTTAATTTAAAATTCTAACAAAATATCCTGTTTAAATCCAAACAAATAATAATTGATTTGAAGCATAACATATGTTGACACATGATGAATAAACCTTTTGTGAACACAAACAAATGAACACATTTTGAACACATGTCTAAACAATAAATGTTTAAAATGTATTCCAACATGTTTTACTTAAAATATAAAAATGTTAAATACGTTATATAATAATATAGTCATGTTGTAAACATAAATAAATTTGTTGATAACACATTTTGAAAAATTTTTATATAAGTTGTGATATAAACAGGTTTTCAATATGCTGCAATCAGTGATACATGTTGTAAAGATAATGAAAAAGGAAATCCTGTTGCCTTATTATTTTACAAAAATTTATTTTATAAGATTTTTTTGAGAAAAGTCAACAATGGATAACAGAAAGCAAGAAATTATAAAAGCACTGCAAATACATTAACTATATAATAACATCCAGATTACCTTTGTAATTTAATTCTTTCTGATTTAAGAAATCCCATCAGATGATACTTTAATTACACAGAATATCTCACAAGAAAACCAAAAAATAATCTTTAAATTTTAGCCAAAGCGCTTTTCATGTTACGAATCAAGCACTTATTCGACACTAGGTACCGCCAGTGAGTCTCTATAATAACAAAGTAAAAGGCGTAGTTTGAAGCATGGTATTGGAGGTTCTTTCTTCTTCATTTAAGAAGTCTTATCCTAACACAACTTAATGCCGAAACGCAAATTAAGTAAGTCGAAAGATGAAATTAATAAAGAAGAAAGTGACGAAGCCACTACAACATCACAACCTGAAATTCCAATAAAAAGAGGCCGAGGCCGCCCTAGGTCCACACGACCAATAGAAGTAGACAAAGATAAAACACAAGTAAATTAAAGAAAAGACTGGTTATTATCACAGTATAATTATATTTAAATTTTCTGTTAGGACCAAGATCAAACTCCGGACATACCGTTAAGTCCATCACCGGAATCAAAGGTTGGAAGACGTAAGAAACTATTGTCAAGTAATTTTATTTAAAAAATTTAATTAATTTATAATTAAAATTTTTAATTGATTTTAATCACACAGGAGATGATTCCAGGGAAGATGGAAGTGCCGACAACTCTTCGGAAAAGAAAGAAGAACCCGAAAAGCGTAGTCTCAGGGCCACTAACAGTCGACGTTCGAGAGAAGCGCTCGTACGACACATGTTAGAAGAATCAGCCGCAATTGCCGCACAAAAATCATTAAATGATAAAAGTGTTCAACAAAAAGAAGACGAAGAAGTCACCGATTCGAGTTTGAGTAAAGAAAATTTCGATGATCAGGTTCAGGTGAGAGAAAAAATTTTTTTCGTTGGTGAAATTAAATTCCAGTTTAATTCAGACTCCCGAAGATGATTTTGAGAAAACTGAACCGATCAAAGCTGAAACTGAAGAATCAGACGACAAAGAGGACACAGTTGAACCCCCCAGTTTGAAAATAGTTCATAATTATTTACCACCGAGTCCACCACCGCCGTTAAATATCGAAAATTTAAGACCAAAAAATGTAAAATAATTTTATTTTATAATCAAAAATTTATTTTAAATAATTTTTCTCTTAAAGGTTTGTCTTTCGCCTCCTTCAGAACCCAGAAAACCAATTTGCATCGAGGTACGGGAACGTTATTTGGACGATCTAAAGGAAGACGTAATTAAAAACGAGCCTAAAAACGAAGAGCAAAATTCAGAGAAACTAAATGAGGTTGAAAAATCAGAAGAAAATCAAACAGATTCAATCGATGTTGCTGAGGATGAACCGAGCGAACCAACAAAAGAGGAAAAAGAAGAAAATGCTGATAATGAGGAAACGGAGGACAAAAACAATAGCAAACACGATGTAAGCGGTGAAAAAGACCCGTCAAATAGTGCGGGGAGACCATCGAGAGCCAGACGAATGTCACATCGACCTGGAATCGAATTTCGAATTGGAGGTCGACTCGAAGCTTGCGATTTCATGTCCAATTGGTAAGCCAAATAGTTTTTGTTATAATAAATCTTAAATTATATTAAAATTTGTTTAGGTACGCGTCGAAAATAGTCGATTTGGATTGGAATGAAAAGGAAGTTTTAATTCATTTCGAAGGTTGGAGTTCACGGTTTGATGAATGGGTATCTATGGACAGCCATCGTTTGAGGCCAATTACTCGAACTTCCGCAAGAAAAGAGCATAAACAGAAATTAAAGGAAGTACGTTCTGTTATTAGTAGTGTAAGAAAAGAATTTGATTATTTTTTTAATTTAATTTTTGGGAATTTATAAATTTTTAAATAATTTTTTTTATTTTATAGGAATTTAAAGTTCACGAAAATGTGTTAGCTAAATGGGTAGATGGAAAGATGTACCCAGCCAAAGTTGTTTCTGTTAATGCTAATGGTGAATATTTAATAGTTCAATCTTAATTTAATTTTTTATTTAATTTTTGGTTTTAATTAAAGGTTCTTGTCAAGTCACGTTTTTGGATGATGGAATTCAGAAAACCGTAAAACCCATAAATTTATGTAAAGTATCTAAAGAAGAATTTGCATATCAAGTGAGTCAAGCAAAACTACACGACAAAAAAGGTCGTTTTGGAGAGCGAAGTAAAAAGAAATACATTTCCTCGTCTGAGGACGACGACGAATCGGATCAAGACGAAAAACGATTGAAGCGAGACGAAACTCGGAGGAAAGGATTGAAACAGGGAAAAAACGACAAACAATCGTCGCCTCAAGGAATGGGTGTGCGAAGGAAGAAATTATTAATCGGTGGTATTTTCCAAGCGAAAAGAACTTTCCAAGAATCTCAAACGACCAAAAAACGTGGTTCAAAGCAACGTGAAACAGAATCAGGTCGACCGGGCCGTAAAGTAATTTTCCAAAACCCAAAAAAAAAAATTCAAACATTAAAATAAAAACCAATTTACAGCCGATGCGTTTACCAGGACTGAAAATGAAAGCGGGAAAACCGAAGAACCCAAAATTATTTCCATTAAACGATAAATCAACGGACGAAACTATAATAACACCAGAACTCGAAAATATTAACGAAGAGCAAAGAAAAGTCGGCAGTGGTGAGCCGTTAAATTTAAGGCGTGAGATATAAAATTCAAACAACAAAATCTGAATAATATTTCTAATAAATTTAATATTTTCATAGCACCCAAGGAATTTATAATCGAAGAAGATCATAACCATTTTAAATGCCCAATTGATAATTGCGGTAAAGGATTTCGCAAAGAATCGTTACTCGCTTCGCATATGAAACACTACCACGATAATTCGGTTAAAACTACACGAAAACGAGACCCGAGTAATTCGACTACAACGCCTAAAACACCTCAAGAGAATATTCCCGATCTCTTTGAAAAGGATTCGGATATGTCGGATGATTCCGTGCGATTGGAAACAAAAACAAAACCGATGAAAAAGGGTCGTGGGTTCAAACACAGCATCGCGAAACATAAAGTAAACATCGCTAAACGCCGACCGATGCTTTTGTATAGAAGAAAACATAACGAGTCTGAATCGCTTGATAAAATGGATGATTTAAGTCCGAAAGCGAAAGGAACTTCGAAGCGAAAACCAGTGCGAAAATGGGATTTAGCGATCGCGACACCTGAGAACGAAATTGCAAATCGTAATATAAAATTTAATTAATTGTTTTTATTTATTTATTTATTTATTTATTTTACAGTTGAGACTCCGATATTAACCGAACACGATGCTCCGAGTGCGAATCAGTCGATCGTCAGTTCACCCACAACTCCTATTAAAAAATCGGGACGTAAAAGAAAATTACGTTGTAATTTCCGTTCGCCGAAGAAATCGGAAAATTCGATATTAATCGGTGATTCGAACGAAGTTGTTAAAAGTCCCGAATCGCCCGATGTTCCGTTCGGAACGGCCGAAGACGATTGCGGTCGTGAAGAAGTTGTCAATTGCATTTGCCGAGTTCTGGAAGAAGACGGACTCATGATGCAATGCGAAACGTGTATGGCGTGGCAACACGGCGTTTGTTTTAATATCGAAGAGGAAGACAAAGTACCGGAAAAATACGTTTGTTTTGCTTGTAAAAATCCCTCAGGTATAAAAATAGCAAAATAATTTAATTTTTATTGATTTAATTTTAAAATTTGATTTAGGTCAAAGAGAAAGTTACAGATATTGGTACGATCAGGATTGGTGGAAAACGGGGCAAGTGGCGAGGTTCAGTTTCACACCTAAAGACGAAGTGAAGGATGGAAAAGTGGCTAACAGTATGTTGAAAGCGCATGCGCTTGCTGGGAATGTTTTAGCTGTCAAAAAGCTTTTACATTGTTTGGAACAGAAATTAGATTTAGCGAGGTTTGTATTTAAAAGGTTTTTTTAATTTAAAAAAAAAAATTTTTAATTCAATTTTTCAAAGGAATGGAAACGAATCGAATTTATCGACATGGAATAAAGTATGGAGTTCAAAACCAAGTATCAGAGATAAAAATTCAGGTTTAAATTTTGGCGATGGACGGCACTCGGCGCTTCATTTCGATCATTCGTATTCCGTTCCTAGTAAAAATGGGGTCGAAGTTAAAACTGACGATTCTTCACCCAATACCCCGTGAGTTAATTTTAATAATTTAAGACTTTACGGAATTTTTAAATTCGTTTTTTATTTTAAAATCAAGTGTGATCGAATTGGAGGAAAAAGTCGATATTCTCGAACCACCGAAAATCGAGTCGTTAACACCCACTTTAAACGGTATCGATAAAGTGGAAGTTCCTATGGATACAACAGTTGAAAAAGACGACGAGGATAAAAAGTTTTCTCTTCCTGATAATAATTATACTTTATTCCTCGATCATCTCGATCAAATGCAGGATGAAGTTGATCACAGACTTGATGAAATCAGTCAACATATTGAAGGTATTTAAAAATTTGTTTTTTCAATTTTATTTATTTATTTTTAATATTTTTAGCTTTAGAAGTAGAGTGGGACGACGATTCATTTTCATCGCATTCTTTAGGCGATTTACCCATCGTTAAGAAAATGCTTAAAGTTTTACAAGTGAATTTGGATAAAGTCCTGCGTATGGCAACTTATCACTAAATTTAGCTTTTTTGTACTTATGTATTATTAAAAATGAATATTTGTTTTTAGTGTGTCAAAAAACACTTGACTTTTTAATTTCTAAATATTACAAAAAATAATTAAATAATGCATCACAGTTTACACGAAATTAAATTACAAAAGTCCAGTGAGTTTTTCGTGGGAATCGCCGTTTTCAAACACACCACAAACGCATTGGCCATTGATGCAACGAGCCCCGAAACAATATAAATGAAGGCAATTACAGCCATCTTGTATAGCTCTTGCTGATACATTAACAATTACAATGACGAGAATAACAAATGCAATTTGAAATAAAATCTTCATGATTTAAGCACTGCAAAGTACATAAAAAATGTACAAAATGTATAAATGTGCAAAAAATGTAAGTAAATACCTTTAGAATATTCGACGCACACAAATCTTACGTGTTGATTCGTATTGACTCGGAGGTTTAATTTAAGCACTCGCAAACTGACGAACTTTATATGAACTTATTTTTGGATTTCCCCAACCTTTAATTAGGATTGGCTGACGTAATTTCCATGAAAATGAGTTCGCTGAATATGAAATTTGTTTCCGGGATTTGTTTTTATGGCCTTTGTGACCCGATTAACATTTCCTATTTGTAAATTAATTTTATTACTCATTTTGAATTTCCCGCTTTTTAAAAATATTTTTAAAATTTATTAACTCAGTGAGGAAATGTACAAATCGAGTCAATGAGATTAATTTCTTCATAAACACTTCTAATTTTATTTGATATTAAAAACAAACTTTGTAAACTTTTTTTAAAATATTTTTATTGCTTCAAATACAAGTCAAAGACCATCAGATTTAAGAACATCGGCACTCGTGATTGAGGCATCGGGGAGTCAAACAACGTTCCATTTGGCAATTCTGAGCTTCCTCCGGTGTGCAATTTTCAGCTGTAATATTTTAAAATAAAGCAACTTTAAGTTAACTTACTAAGAACACAGGTTATTACCCCTATTTAATAATTAAATAACTAAACCTGTTCGTCTGGCACGTACTACTCAGGTCTCACGTAAACACAAAACTAACATAAATTCCCATTGAAAACTTTTCAACATTACACAGAACCGCACGTATCTTAACTTAACTAAATTCAAAGTAAAATAAAATATTGTTAATTTTAAACTTACACGGAATTGTAATTTTTTCATCAGGATTTTTTTCACCACCACCAAATATATCCAGAAGTTTCATCAATTGATCGCCCGCATAAGCGAGATAAAAGAAACCGAAACAGAGTAATAAATAAAAGACAATTTTCATCATTCTGAAAATAAAATTAAAAATTTTTTTAAATTATAAAAATTATATTAAAAAATTTTTTTTTTACAAAATGTTATGTTGAAACGAATCCTAGTAATAACTAAAATGCAAATGAAAGTGCAATGCAAATTATTACTCTATTTATTCATTTCCACACTTCCTCTTATATTCTACCTCGTAACAATTTCAAAATTCCCATATAAATGACAAATGAGGTCCTATATGAGGAAAATCGATCTAATTCCTTGAAATAAAATATAAAATGCGACAAGTAATTGCTATTTTCACACACATCTTTTATTAACATTTCCTGTTTTTGTCTTTCGTGACATTTAACTTTTATTTTTCATTGCACAACAAGTGACTAATAATTCCACAGACTCCCACCAGTCACGATAGTAGCGCTGCCATCGAATGCTGTCGGGCAGTGAAGTGAGCTCGTGGGGAGACGACTTGTATGCGCAATCTCGTAAACGGCCGCGGTTGGACGCAGTTCAGTTCTACGCAAGATCCAAATAAATGACTTATTGCATCTTTCTAACATCACAGGTAAGCAAACACAAAGTAAATAATTTTATTTCCCATAAAAAGAATTTTTTTTTAAATAAATAAAGCGAATGCACAGCCGTGGCTTCCATGCAGTCATGCGGCTTATCGACTCGCCGTCGGTTAGTTATTATCAAGAAAAAACACTCGCACTTTAAATGAATTTAAAACCCAACAAGGAACGGTGTTTAAAAAACATTTTTTTTAGGTCGAATAATAAAAGAGTTGAATAAAAAAAACAGGAAAACGGCGACAGAACCAGGCGAAAGTGGTGCAGAGGCGCGTCATTCGATCACTCGTAATAATTTTTTTCTTGTCAAACCGCACCATCAGTTTTTACTATCTGCAATTCCAGTTGCTATTTTATGTGTTGGGAACGATAATCTGTCACAAACAACTCCACTGATCCTTATTTACCTTTATTTTTAATAGCGAATTATTTTTTAAATAAATACATTTTTGTATATTTTAATGTGAAGTGAAGCATCGCAGTGGAGCGAGCCCGTAAGGGGGAATTTTAAGCTTAGTAGCGAAGCCAACTCTTAAGGGGAGATTTTCAAGTTGCGCGTCGAGTTCGCTGGGTTAAAAATCGAAGAAAAATTTTAATTTAAAAAAAATTGTTGTTAATAAGAAGACACATGTCACTCACAAAAGTTCTTTGCACTACAAACTAAAAAATCAAACTGACACTGTCTACTAGAAATGAGAATTGGAAACTTGTTTCACATTTGCTACAAATTCCCTGGGCGCTTGGGAAATCACTTAAAATATTGGCACGAGTCCAAAAATTACTTTTGTCTCTTCACTTGTTTGGTTTTCGGATCGGTTCTTCCCAGTTATTTAGTTACGAAAACATCGAATTCATAATTTAAGGGTCCGTCGGTGACTTGGAAGAATTTCCTAACCTAGCGAAATGTTTTTATAAGGAAATGAATTCAATTGGCCATTTTTTTTTCTTAAAAGTGTAATTTGTGCATGAATTTACTTTGGCGTCATTCGTCTCTTCTTTCTTTTTTTATTATTTTTTTTCTATTGTCGTTTATTTGATTTGATTTCTTTTTTATTTTTTTTCGCTGAATCGGACTCACAATTTCCGTAGAAGAGAAATGAGCAAATGCCACTAAGAATTCAAAATGTCTGTATTATAATAATATCTGAGAATTTAACAATGGAAAAAAGTGTGGCATTTTGATGAAGGGAAATTAATGTCATCGTAAATTTATCAGCAATTTAAATTTAATTTAAATAGGAAAAAAACCATAATTAGAATTTCTAGAAAATAAAATATTTATATTTAAACAATTAATGTAAAATTATAATTATTAAATAATAAATTAGAAAAATATCTAAAATAAAAAAAAAAAACAATTAAAAAGTTTAATTTTCAGATTTATTTTTGAAAAACCAAAACTCAGTGTGAAATTGATGTCTCAAATAGAGCTCTTTTGGGAAAATATTTTA
>JAQFZU010001487.1:0-13213 GCA_034696185.1 Henia vesuviana | reverse complement strand
TTTTTTTTTCCAATTTTATTTATATTTTTTGATGTTATTCAGAGGTAGTGGTTTTAAAAGATTAAAAGCCTCAAGTAAAGTAGAAAAAAGTAGCAGCTGGTTTGACAATGGGTGAAATTACATCTGAATGAGTGAAGTGTAAATTTCGTATTTCCGTCTCTGACAAATTATGAGTAATAAGATAAGTTTAGCGAGAGATTTACGCGCAAACTATCGTAACACATGGAGATTTAGACTCGAGGGAGCAACTAGTTACAAGTGTGAGTTTGATAAGACCAAGTCAATTATATATAAATACGATTCAAGAAGCGAGTTTATGTTCGGGGAGAAATTCTAATGTTGATTTATGCATTCATTGATTTTCCCAGAGGCAAATTAAAATTTCAAATTTAAAAAATAAAAATAATCTCGTAAATTCGTCTAGGGTAAAATGATGGAATGAAATAGTGAACGCCTTAAAGGCAGTTTCTAAACAAATTAAAATAGTTTGAATAATAGCAAATGGGGACTTTAAAAAAAATATAAAACTACACATCATTTTTTAATACAAAACAAAAATTTAATGAATTTGTTTTAGTTTTGGCATCATTATGACCGGATATGGTGCTGGGGTCATGACAAGGAATGTTGGCCTGCAGCTAATGATGACAGACTCGTGTATTGGAGAAGTAGGAAAGAAGCGAACCATATTCCGCAGCTACAATTAGAACGTGGATATTAAGACAAAATATGGTGGGTTGATGAACAAAATGCCTCGAGATGGAGTGGGGAGAAGTAAAAGAAGGAAGTAAAAGGGATTTATTCTCTCTGCATGTCATAAGAGAGGAGAAGAGTTGCCTCTATTACAAGACCCAAGCGGCAGATGTGCTTGCTCGAGTCTTATTTCTACAGATTTCTGCGTTGGGTTTGTTCTTCTTTATGTTTTACTCGACCCTCGGTTTACGGTTGGTCTGTACTTAAAATCGATTTTTCTAAAACATTGTCAACGTTTATTAAATTTCTGGTTTTATTTTGAGTTTTTACAATTTTTTTTTAAATTTTTTTTTTAAAGTTAAGGATGAGTTTAAAAGCAGTGTGCGATTATTTACTTGATTGATAACTTCTTTCGAAGAAACTTGTTCACAATGAACTACGAAGGCATCGATCCGTGAAATTTTTTTTTTAAGAATTTCTTTTTAAATTTCACATTTGCCGAATTATGCTTTTGGTGCTTGTGTTTTATAGGGTACTTTAAAAGAAACAGTTGAATTTTTGTAATTGAATTGAGTTTGGTTTGAAAATTTATTCGTGTTTACTGCTTTGCGCTGCTTTTCAATTGGGTCGCGTAGGGGAAAATTGACAAATCGAATTAATGCAAAGTTGTAAGCACTCGAAATTTAATTATATAAGATGATGGCACAGTCGTTGAAGGAGACGAGAAAATGGCAAGTTATAAATTTTGCCACTGAAAACTGGTATCATAATAATAAAAAGTTAAAAGTTAAAATTTTCACAACCAAAAACAAAAAAAAAAAATTTAATTTACAAAAAAAAAATAATAAAATTGGATGATTTCCATGTATTTTCCTCTTTTTATTTTCTCGAATCTTTGGCGGACATTATTGAGGAAATGAAAAAAGAAAAAAGAAAATTCAGCGAAGGAAAGAAAACTCTATTTGCAATCTATAAGCGAGAGTGGAATGCAACTGCGGGAGGTTGTGTGTAGTGAAGATGGGGAGGGAAAGATATTCGATGCCCCACAACCTTGATATGATTAGCCCTAATACGATTGTCAGAATGGAAAGCAATTAGGCCTGCACGGGCGGCTGAGGAGCCGAATTCAATTTCCTCGGCACCTCTTCTCTTGTTTGAAGGAAGGTTCGAGTGAGTGGGGGGTCTGCAAATCAGTGGGCATTACGATTATCATATTTGCCTTGCGCTCGGATAGAAAAAAATTGTTTCTGTTTCTTCTCGAGATAAGTAGTTAGTCGCAAACTGATGAGGTTTTCCAAATTAAGCGTACCTAAATTTGTACTGACTAAAGTCACTTCTTTTGTAATTTAATTGTTAATTTAGAACAGGAAATGTTTGGATTTTTCAATACTTAACGTAACGTGATTAAACACGTTCAAGGCATTAGGTTATTAGGAATTAACGAGAGCAAAAATAGTGGGTTTATTACATTTCTAATAAAATTAGTTTTAAGCAGCGAACGACCCAATATTTAATTATAAAACAAACATTAATTTGACTAATTAAATTATTCTTTTCCGGCTGCTTTAGCCACATTACGGAAATTCTTTAATAAATATTTTCGTTCAGCTGAGTTGTTTTTCAAGTTATTAATATTGGAAATAGTTCTGGTGATAATAATAAAAGTAAACATAAATAAAGAGCGAGGATGGAGACGAAGATCATTACAAACTGATTTTGCAAATATAATTTCATTTTCTTTTTACATTTTTTTAATGCTAAGGACCAAGCCAATTGTGGATGGACGAGTGTATCGAATTGTAAAACCAACACCACCGAATATAACGAGATTAATTTGAGGACTCGGCGGCTGTTGGAAGGGGAAGATGAATTTCAAACCGCAGTATAAATAATGAAATTTATTTCTTCTACACGATACATCCCCAAGGGGATTTTTCGAGCAAAGTGACCTTTTTTTCTCTTAATACTTGAATTAAAACAAGAGTTCATTCACTAGACTAAAAAAAAAAACTACTTACCCAATTCGAGTGCTGCAGCAACCCACAGGGACGACAGACTTTGCACCACGAGGAGGGGATAAAGAATTTTGGCTGCCAATTTCGTCATTCTTCTCAAATCTTACAAACTAGTGCATCCAATAAGTATTGTCGTGAATTGCACATGCGTTATAGTACCATTGAAACCTGAAAATGCAAATTAAAAAAATTTGAATTTTATTGTTTAAATAAGCGAGAGTAAATAACGATATTTTGTTGAATGTTAAAATGTAATTTAAGATAATAACGTAGGTTATGGTTGTTTGAGAATAGCAAAATGGTGAATTTGATATATAATAATACACTCAACAGCTAACGATGTAGAACTTCATCAATCAAGCAGATGATGACAAAAGTCGGAAATATTTTCTTTTTAGTTACACAAACTGTTTTTAGTATCGCATTCCAAAACAATTAATTAATTTTAACACGAAAATATTCGTCGACTAAAATTGCAATTAAAAATCCAATGCATAATTTAAATATAGACATTTTAAACATGATTTTGATTAGAAACTCATTTAACACCCTGTACCAAAACACTCAACCTCGACATGACTTTAAAATCTATGACAAGGTTCCACCTGGTTGCCCTTGGACTGTCACCTTCGGTGCACCCGCGCACACAGAGACCCGCCTTGACCAACCCTTTTTACCACTGACGGTTTTTAACCGATTTCGAGATAACTCTTCTACGGGAATGTTTGAATTGATGTAATTTTTAAATGCACAACTTGTTTTTGATACCAAAGTAAATAATAAACACAATCAACCACGACGTTTATCTAATTTTCGACACATTGCTTGGCAATTAAACCTCGATGAACCCACACACTTAATTGACATGCAACACGGACTATCACTAGCAATTAATTAGCACACTTGAGTTTCATTCATATCGTATTTCACGTTTATTTTCAATAAGAAGTTGCAATTAACGATGCACTAAAATGTAAAAGAGCACATTTTTCTCTTTCCATCTTTTTTTACTCGGGTCAAAATCCCCCGGGTGTCGATTATTAGACCAATTTATTCCCCTTCCTGTGTTTTTTTTTAAAAGCGCGTTTGATAAATGGTTTATTGGCGCAATTGCATCGTGATTGTTGCTACTCAGTCTGTAATTTTTCTATTTAGTTGCTACTGGTAATATATTTTTATTTCGGTTTAGAATTTCTACGATCGAAAATAAGAACTAATCCTTTTATTCCCATCGAAGTGAGGAAATGCCGAGCTTAAGGCATTTTAGTTTTTATTTTGCTTTTTAATATTTTAAAAACGATGAGTAAGAATCGAGATCCGTGACCGAAGGTATAATTTGTACGCGAAGAAATTGCAATTTTGTGAGAAAGCCCAAGGGTGTTGTGGGATTGAATTAAGAAAAAGGTCAGAATTTAGACCCATAAATTTATGGCATTTTTCATCGAGGGTTAGAAGAAGCAAAAGCCAAAACCCCTATGGGTTTTTGCAGCCTCAACCACTTGGGGAAAAGGTCGCTTCAGGGTACGAGTACACACCCAAGAGAAAAGAACTCCACCCTCGATGCTAATTACTCAATTTTCATTTTTTTTTTTGCTATTGAGACGGTCGCAAGTTGCTAAAAATTTCGTAAAATCACTCGCGATAAGAAATTTCTAAAAGTATGTTTATGTTTTAAGGAATGATAAGCATTACTGCGCATGTGTAGACCTCGTTCCCATTAGCGTATCTTCAAAGATACCGGAAGTTGAAAGGGATGGGGAAAATTTTTAAAAGTATTTTGAGACCATGAGAGAAAGAAGTATGATGACCTGGAATTCTGCGAAGTCGTGGTTTATCTACTATTGATGAATAAAGTTCAAATACTGAACGTGTGTTTACGAACATAACGATAAGCGAAAGATGGCTAAGAATGGCTTAGTCTCGGTCTACGAAAGGAAGGAAATGCGAAATTTTGAGAGAGTTTAAAAATAGTGCGAATGGGAAAAGATGATTTTAAAGATAAAAGGGGTTACGTTACGATTAATAAACTGCGAAAGTTTCAACATTAAGATTACTGTTTACTACGAGAAAATTTTTTTTTCGAGTAAAATTATTTTTGAATCATTTTATAGGACATTTGACGAAATTAGTTTAAATAACGACTCTGAAAAGAAAAGAAGCTTAAGACTCGTGTTTATGGCAATGGGTTTGTAATGCATTAATTTAGTATTAAATTTAAACGAAAGTGTTTTGAATTAAAGTGAAAAATGCACTATAAAAGGGGAATTTTTTTTTGATTTACAACGAAGAGAAAATGCGGTGAAATTCAATATTTTGTTTAGAAATTTTACAAGCAAAAGAAAAATTGTGATACGTAAAGACAAGATGTAAACAAGCGTTGCCTAAATGTTTTCGTCGAGCAAACAAAAGAAATAAATAAACAAAGAAAGAAATAGCACGTGTAGATTTAACGTTAACCCTGCAACTTACGAAAGAATTAGATCGAGAAGACATCACTCAAAAAACCAAAAGAAAAAGAAATTAAGTGCAAATGGATGAGAAACCTCTCACAAGTAACTGGTAAAAAAAAAACAAAGTAAGAAATAAAACCTCTCACCAATCACGACTAATCTAATGCAGGTTTCAATTGCGAGAAAGGAAAGTAGTGAACTTCTCTAATGAAGTGGATTCTTTCATTCATAATAAAAAAAAAAATTTTTTTTTAATTTTTTTTTTTTTAAAGAAAAAGAGTATTAAGTGCTTTTAGTAAATTCAATTGAACGAAGCATTGCGGCTTTATTCTATTCTCATCGCGAAAAATCCCCTGTCTGTTTGAGATTAATCTTTTTTTAACAAGTTAGTTTAATCAAGTGGATTAAAGGGGATAACAAATGCGCGCGCGTTATTAATTATTGATGAGATGAGGCGGCAAACAATTTGAAAATGACGAGAGATGTTTGTTTACGGGACAAGTGGGACATTCGCAGAAAACGGTATATAGAGTATAGTGCATCGAAGCTGCACTAACCTGCCAATTACTCGAGTAAAGATGGCGAAGGAATGCCCGACTCCACCCCAATTTTGAACGCAACCGTTCGGCCGTGAAATTCGCCCGAGTGCGCGCACAAAAGCCAAGAAAAATCGAAAACGAAAGGGGTTCATTAATGTCACCTGTCACGAGAAGTGGCTCGATTGAAGATGTTGGGAAGAATATTAGGGCGATGGGGTGTGGGCGAGCGAGAAAATTGCTGCAGCTGAACAACACGAAGAAATGATTTTACTCCGTCGTTTAATGCTATTGTGTCAAGTATTTCGTAATTTCCCATTGAGTTTTCATCGATCTCTTTATTTTTTATATTTTTCTTAAATTTAAGCTTAAAAAAAGAAAGCAAAAGATTGATTTTCTTGTTGGACGATGAATACGAAATTTGTTTTTGCTCGAGGTTACAAATTTCATGCAAACCTGATTGATCGAATTATAAAAGAGATTCACGTTGCTGACAACATCAATTTGCGAGTAGGTGTGTGTGTATGTTTTTTTTCAGTTTATAATGAAGTAAATAATTTAGAAATAAATGGAGAAATAAAAAACCAATCGATTTTTGACCCGATAAATTTTATAAAAGACGAAATTAGAAAAGGTGTAGTTGAACATTTTTTTTTCAATTAATGTTTAAAGGAAGTAGGTCATAGTGTAAACTCGATGATTGAGGATGTGTCAGTACATTTTTTTAAATAATTATAATTTCTTTATCAGTTATACTCGAAAAAAAAAGTTCCACCAAAAACGAGCTTAACTTGTTTATAAATTAAATTTTTTAAGAAGGGCAAAAGGTGTTAAATACGTTGTTAGACAAGTTTTCTTTTTTATTAATTTAAATATTAGTATTATAATAATATTTCGCAAATAAATTTATCGTAAATTTTCTATCTACTAAAAATTGCAATATTGTAATCAAAATGTCAGCGACAATCAATATCGATTAATATTTAATGGCTTGTGTAACCTTTCGATCACCTGCGTGTGGCTCGATACAAATGGTCATTATATTATATTGAATAGATACATTTCCCAACTTCAATGTATTGAAGAAATTAGGAAAAACTAAATTACGACCAAGAGCAATTAACTCTCGAAACTTTAGATAAGATTTTTCGCAATTAATAATTTTGGGCTAAAATAATTCAATGGTAGAAAAAAAATAGTTGACACTCGACGTTATCCATTGCAGTGACTTTTTATGATGGGAAAATGAGATAGCGATAAGACGGTTGAAATAGACTGAGGAATTGCCTTCAAAGACAAACTAAGAAGCAAAACATTGGGTGAGAGAAAAAAAATGAAATGCTGAAGAATTGTCAGTTGTTTTGCTTCCAGTTGTACACCTCAAATGACTATACTATCAGATGCGACCAAAAATAGGCCACCAACAGAGCAGAATTTATGAAGCCATTGTGCATCTGCTGCTACTATGCTTCAGAGCAAACACCATAAAAATAAAATTCCATCACTGAATGAGTCGTTTTGTAGAAAGCCAGTAAAGTATTAACATAAAGAAAACCTCAAAGAAGCAACAATTTACTGAATAAACGATATTTCATAGCAATTTGATTTTAGTTTAAAGATGATATACACAGATTGGAAATATTTTTTTTTTCTATTTTTTTTTTTAAATTATTTTTTAAAACTTTTATTTCTTAAAAGATAAATACCATCCAATCCATCAGTTTTATTTTTGGAAAGAAATTTTGACGCTTGTGCTTGCAAATGGACAAAAAAAGATTGAAAATGAGAGTCTTCATTCCATATGTTGGAAGCATCAACAACTTCTTTCTTTACTGGTGTTAATCACTTAAACCGAGAATAAGAAAAGAGAAAATAAAAGAATTCGATGGTGTGTTCAATGGTGCCAAAGTAACTGCCGACATTGGGTATTCAGTGGAATTTCTTTGCCCACCTGCGTTTCGTGCATTTACCCTCACAGCAATGACACAATCCCAACCAATTAGACTCCAGCTGCATTAATCAAACAAACCCCCACAAAATTATCCTACATATGTTGGCGATTTTAGCTGCAGGACCCGTCCCTAACCAAATTGGTCATTTGTACACCCCATCAACACCGTCCTAACGACCTGAAGAGGAAATCGGGATTGGGTGGCAAAAGAAATTCGAGTGAGACAAATCCATTCCAGTCGTGACTACACTACACCCAATTAATAAAATTACTATTTTTTCCCCATTAATCCCGTGCAAACAATTCACATATTTATTTAATATTTATAATCGATTTGATTTAGGCCTTGTGTTCGACATAGGGAAAGCGTAATAAAAGTTTGCTACGAAATTGGGCCTATCAAGACGAGTTTGTATAGTTAATATTGGCTTCGGTCCAAAAAGCTCTTTTCAGAAGAAGCGGGAGAAAAGGAAAAGGAAGTTTTATGTGAAATGGTCATTCGGTGGACAAGGGTTAAACAAACAAACCACAACTGCGAAAAGTGTTTCCTATTTTTTTTCTTTCTTTTATGTGTAAGATGGGTGAAGTTAAGATGCGGGGAGTTGAGAAAAAATATTTTCTTTTCAACGTTGGAAATCGGTGGTTTTTAGTTGTTGTTGTTAGCTGTTAATGCAAGTGGCGAATGAGTCGTAACGAGTTTGAGTCGATCAACGTCACGCATAATCCGCCATCAATTTCCATTGTGGAAATAAGGAGTAGTGATTTTTACGTAAACAAACAGAACCCCACCTGCGAGAGATTTTCGACGTGATGAGGTTAAAGTAACCAACTGGTCTTTTGAAATGGAAAAAATGCGAGATTTTGTGACAATTTAGGGAGTCATGATGCGACTACTGATGACTTTTGGAAACGTGAGATTTGATACATTAACCTCGGTGGACGCGTGTTACATGTTAGTCTCGCCTTCTTAATGGATAGGAAGAAAAGTAGAAAAAAAAACATTTCTTTCTCCACGTTGAAGGATTTATGGACGAGATTAAGAAAAAGAGGTAGGAGGAGGTATCTTCCACTACCCACACTTTGCCTTGAAAAATGGCCTGCATTGTAATGACCGTGCAAAAAAATATGATGAATCAAAAAAATTTAATAGGACTGCAAAAAAGACTAATAAATGGGTTTTTTTTAAATAAATGTACAAATATTCCAAATGTGGTAAGTGGATCGCCATGAAATAATTTAAAAAAGGAATTTTTCAATTCTAAACAACTCGTACCGAAAATGACTTGTTTTGTAGTTGCGTGCGAAACATTTCGTCATAATATAGATTTTTTTTCTCAACATTTTGTTTTTATTTTTTAAATGGCTGATGGGGGTCAGTGAGTAATAGGTAGAATCCTTGGTGCCAGTAAATAACCGGTTATCGATAATCTGGAAACGTCAAACGACCCGATTGGCGCCTCAACACAATTATCGCTATTTTTATTTTCATAACTAAAATCAAATCGAAACGCGACGAAACTTATTGAATTCGGCACGTGTTATAGAGTAAAAGTAATTTCTTCGTAATTAAACACAAACTACGACAAAATGAAAGACCCGGAGACTTAAATGAGAACGATTTAAAGCTTGGAACTCGGCCAATTTTACCTGGATTGAGATAACGAAATTTCCTTGTTGATAAAATTCAAAAAAAATTCCACTCTTGCGGTTATGAAATTTTACGTCTAATTTAATTTACTAAATTTTTCTTTTTTCACGTTTTAAAACGAGTCGAACAGCTGTTGATGTCGAAAGGTGGATTATTTAAAAGCTAAATGGGAGGGTTTGGTAGATTTGGGATGGCCCCTTAGGCACGTCGTAAATACGTCGCATCCGATTCGTAAAAAAAAATATAAGACAACATCTATATCGAAAAAGAGAGGTGAACAAATGAGACTAGAATCCTCCCATTTCGGGGTTAAGCAAGGCGCGGCTAAAGTGGTAAATCTATCAGTGAAGAAGAAAAGGTTTTAGTTACAAAAACCGCCGTCTGATGAGAAAGAGTAAAAAGCCGTTTTGTCGAATAATTAACTTGGGAGGGGGTCGTCAACTGCACCTTCACTATTCATCTAATATGTCACACACATATTAGATGTGTTATATTTACTCGCTGGTTACTTAGCAACTTACAAACAGTAAAGTGATGATAAGATCTGGAAATAATTAAGAGTTTTCTAGATAAAAAATAATGTTTTGGAATTGGAAATTGCTATGGAAAAAAATACTTTTGATGGCATTTTCATTAGACAAACTGTTTTTTTCCTTCTGTTGTTATCGAAATCGATACAGGTGTTAGTAATAATCTAAATGGAAGCAATTGCATTCATGAGTTTCAAAAGGGCGAACCAATGCGTGTTGTGCGGTGGGTGGAATGATAGAGGGCGATGACTACGGCATTCCAGGATCCATCATTTAGTCGCTGCGCCATTAAAATGCTTGTTTGCAGCAAATGTTGTGTGTGGCTTACGTATGGATGGCGAAAGATAACGAACCAAATAATAAATTACGACCTTTATATTTCATTCGAATTTTTCTAATAATTAAATTAAAATGATTTTCTTAAATAAAATTTTGATTGTTTGTTTAATTGTAAGCAAAATTAGAATTAGAAAGTCGAAATGTGACTAGAATCGAGTTTGTTTTGTCACCAGATGGATACAGTCGGAAATAATAAGATTAGTGGGTGTTTTAAATGTTTTTATGTTAATATTGATTGGTCTGCAAGCTGTATTCCGAGTTAAGAGAAAATGCAAATCAATTTTGAGTCGGAATGTTTTGTTGATAAAATAGCTGCATATAGTTAAGATTGTAGTTGAAGTTTGAAGAAATATAAAAAATAAGTTAAAATTTAATATGAATTTTCCTATTCCCTTTTTACTTCTTTTTTTTTTTATTTCTTCATTTTTTTTTGCAATTGTAATGATGGTAATATCAGGGGAAGAATTTCACTTTGTTGTCGTTTCGAAAGCAATTTTTCTTATTCAACAAGATTAATAAAGAACTTATGTCTAGTGCGTATTGATCTGAAGGCAGATGGCGATGGGAAAATCCATGTTAACTGCCAAACTAAAACCTCTCCTTATTTTTCTAATCAATATCACGCCTAATTATTTTCCCTTTAAATATTATTATTATTGTTAAAAATATAAAAATCTAGAATTTAAAAAAAATCTGGTTAATCTGGGTTGCATATGTCTATTTTTTTTAAAAAATTTTTCTTATTTAAAACTCTTCAGCTTTTGAGAATTTGCCTTTGACCTGTTCACACTTTAGCTGAAATTCGAATTGAGCCTTTGGTCCTTTAGACCTAAAAGCTGTTTTACCACCCAGACACACAAGACCTCGTGCCTTGCCTCGGCCTCTGCTTTGGTGGTAGTGAAAATTAGGCCTATTGAGCTATTCTTTGCACAAACTCCCCTTCCCATTCATCCTGCTTATTTTCCAGCCCCCGAATTCAGGGCAGCCTAGAGGTGAGTGAAGGCGTGGGGGGTATGGAAGTGAAGCCCGGTTGTCTATGTGTGTGTGTGTTGTGTGTGTGTGTCCTCCACCTCCACCTCCTCCACTTCTACCTACCGACCTACCCTCCCTCCACCCCTGATTTGAGCCCCAGTCTTGAACAGTTCCCCCGTTTCCAATAAATATTCTCTCAGCAGAAGTGGAGAAAGGAGGGAAGAAACTAGCAAAAGGCAGGGGTTGGGGATCGTAGAAGGCACAGCTGCTTAGTGGGGAAAGAAAAGAAAGCGTAAAAGGTGAGACACACGAGATTGAAGATCTTTTCCTTCAAAATGACCATTTAATACGTCTCGTTTTTAAAATTCATTTTCAATTTCTTTTGACGAAATTTGATAAGTTAATTCGAGTAAAATTAAAATACGTTTGGTCCCGACCAAATGTCGCCCGTTGGGTAATAAAATCTGTAGGAATGCGAGGGAAAAATTTGTCACACCATCATAACCATGATGGCCGTGTTTTTACTTTTACCCCTCCCTTTTGGTAAATGGTAAAACGTGGCCCCTTAATGTCGGGCCCAATGACCTCGAAGTAGTGAAGAACGAAGAGTGGATGCCCAATTCCCCATGGATATGGTCAGCAGACGCGGCCACTAGTTGGCGCCAGAAACGCCTCGACTCGGTCGAGGGTTCGCTTTTGGTCGGATTTTTGCTGGGAATCAATGAGCGAAAGACCTCGGAGAAAAAGACGATGAAAAATACATGGGCGCGCACGCGACCAAATGCAATTTCGTTCCGGACCCCTGAGTCACGACCAACCCTACACATCGTCCTATATGAGCTTCTTTTCTTTTTCTTTTTTTTTTTTATTTTCTCGCTTTTTTTTTTTTTTTGGTTAAAAAAAAGAAAATGAAAACTCGTGTTCAAATAAAATTGGAAATAGAGTTGAATGGAGACATTGACATTCAGTGCGAGTTGATTAAGTGTGTCGTGCATAAATAGAATTGAAGACGAGGTAATTTGATTAAGGTGTGTTGCAATTTCGAGTTTGCACATTGCGACGATTTAATTTGAATGAAAAAAATTAAAAATATAAAATTGTTGAAAGTAAAATGAAAAAATAATTGGCATTTTGCCAACCGCTTTAATGTATTAGAACGACGAGCCAGGTGGAATGAGTGACACCGAGAGAAAGGGTTGAGGCGTGGTTGATTCATCCAGTCGCCATGACAACCTACCGTGTTTCCGTACACGGAAAAAAAAAAGCTGACAGCTTCCCCCGAGCTCAGTAGGGAGTGGAAGAATCATACTCGACTGGGATTCCCATTCCCCCCATACACACACTCTGTCGCCATGCTTGGATAATAGCAAGCGATAATGAAGCAAGATGGATAAAAAAGAGCACGAGGCCGTGAAGTTGTTCATTATTTTCGAGTGAAAAAGAAAAAAAAAGTGGGGTTCGGATGCGTGTAAAATCCCATTTGGGACGAGATCACGAGCGGGTTGGGCCTCGCGGACTCCCTTAATGCACCTCTTGTCATGCAGGACGCACCATCGGGTCACTCGAATTGATTCGAAATGTTCCGGTATATTTGGGTGGAAAAAGAGTCGAAGGTTTAGCGATTCATGCATCTCTCTGTGGGTGATGTTGGTATAAAAGTTGATAAATGAGTTAGGTGATGTCATTTTTATGCAAATGAAAAATCAAATAAATAAATAATTGGAGATGGTCGTTATATGAAAAGTGGGTTTCGTAGTGTATTTAAAGGTCAAAATATTGCTTTGCCTCGAGTACTATCCAAGAGAATTATTCATTTTGTAGCATTCATTGTCACATTCATAATAGAAGAGCATAGCATTTCTCTCGATTCGAAACAAAAGCAAAGCGACATTCTGAGAGTGGAAAAACTTTGCACTTTTAGAAAAACTGAAAATTTCATAATTTAAAAATTAAAAATTGTAAAAGGAAATTTTAAAAAGTCATTAAAATAAAAATAAAAAAGTTTAAAATTGAAAATTAGAAAGTGAACTGACCCCCTGTGACTTTACTTACACCTGCTCGACGTTACGAGTTGTTTGA
>JAQFZU010001486.1:0-13214 GCA_034696185.1 Henia vesuviana | reverse complement strand
TCATCCCTTGTCCCAATTCCCAATTGGCCAATTCATATTTGCCGCTTCATGATGTCATCGCCGATTTTAACCAATCGAAACGACTTTTTGTGACACGACCACCGCCAACCACCAACTGAGCTTTAATATTATAGATTAAAAATATTATATTGTATATATTTGTAAATGATAATTAATAAATTTATATGTTGTTATTTATTTGTAAAAATAGATATATTGTATTTAATTTAATGATTTATTATATTTAATATTATTGTTTATATATTATATTCATAAATGGCAATGTTAAACCAAATTACCTGTAAATAATCGACTTGCCTGATGACAAAACATTTAAATGTATATATATTTCGATGTAAATTAACTAATCGGCACTCACGCACTCACTCACTCAATTACTAACTCAACATTCAAATGAGTACACATGTAAATTATTTTTGTAATTATATGTAGTTTTAAAAGAATATTGATTTTACAAATTGTAAAATCAAATACAGTTAGTATTAAATCCATTAATTATATTTTATAAAAACAAAAGGAATAATTATTTAAAATATGATAACTGAGAAAATACAAAGAATATTACAACTGTTGAAATTCAACATGGGCGAATTTTGCATGCAGGAAAATGACAGTCTTCTTGATATTTAAAATGGAAATTTCATTTCAAAACATCTGCTTCAATACTCACAATTTACCAAAGGTTATGAAATTTATCAAAATCACTTTAATTTGTTGAAAGAGCATTGCATCAGATAGAACCCACCGGCCACGAAACACGATCGTGAATTCCTCTCATGTTTCGTAGCGACAGAGCCAGTCCGATTTTTTCACCTTTAAACAGGGTGGCCATGCCTCCCTTCGCGATCATATCTGTGTCATCAAAGATCACCTTCGTCATCAAACAACCTAGTTATGTCTCGTAAGAACTTGGCCGCTTTAAACGATAAGCCTGTAGAGGCGGGTAGTTTTAGAGCTAAAACTTTCTCCCCCCAAGCGCGCGGTTGACGGCTGCAACTCACGTTACCACCACCCCCAGCATTGCTTAGGGCCAGAGCAAGCGTTTTTTTATAGACATAGGCCTCAGCTTTCACCTCGGCCAAACGTACTTTTAAATCTTTATTTTCATTAAGCAAATCTTTTTTCTCAAATGCCCAAAAATTAATTTTTGCATTAAACTGAATTTCAGCATCGGGCTGAAGGATGTCGATTCCAGTGAGCTGGAGGATGGTCTGAATGACATCATCCGATACCATCGGCCAGTCATCCTAAACCCCTGACTCATTGATTTTCTTTTGATCCGCCTGCTCACATTGTCGTTCAATCTCCCTTTCCTTGTCATGATCCTCCCGTTCTAGAGGCGTTTCTGAAGCAAAAAGATCGGCTTTAAACAGCATAGTAAGATGTTTAGCGTAACGCGTAAAGTAAGGATGAGACTTTTGAAAAAATGTATTGTCCACACAGGGCAAAGCTAAGAGAATATAACAGCGTATCTAAATGAGAAAGCAAACTAAAGATTCGGAATAAATTTCTGGTATCGAAAAGTTGACAGCCAGCCAATGACTTATGACATAGGTCACTTCCCATTGGTTGGTCAGTTGACCTCAAAAAATGGAGTTAATCGATTATTGAGAGGGGTGTACCATATCGTTTAATCCCTTGGGAGAGATCCGTGTTAGGGATTAGTGATTCCCCCCTTTTTCTTTGTCCAAAAGAAAGAAAGAGATTAAAGTTATCAATATAACGGTTTGTTGTAATGGTCATTATTCCCAGTCATGAAACAAAAGAAAAAATAAAAATTATTTCATAACTACAAATAGGTCCAAAAACAAACATAAATTGCATTTATAACAGACAATGCAATTAGTTGCAACAAATTTAATCAAGAACCAAAAATACAAGAAACAGTTTTTATTGCCAATATTCAGATTTTGATAAATTGTTAGCACGGTTTGATCTTTGTAATGTCACCGTCAGGCCTAAACCTCCACATCAATTAATTGCCACATGTTTTCAGGTCAGATGGTTACTTACAGAGACAAAAAAAAAACAACAAAACAAACACAAAAATCATGAAACAAAAATAAAAAGTATGGGGGTGTCTGGGAAAAACGGTTCTTACTTTCGCATTCGGTTTTGTAAATGTTATTTTCAAACTTAGAAAAATCATGCGTTTCCCAAAGTTTGCTCAAATTGGTCAACTTACGGCTAATTTTTCAGTTTTTTGAGTGCCCATGTCGGAACAAACGACAGTACAACCTCTCAGTTTTCGCATGTCTTTCCTTTTTCTCGCCTGTACTCTATGGTGTATGAGAAAAAGTTCAGACCATGTTCCATCATCCTCTCACCACTCCCGTGACACTTGATGGCGCACGGGCGAGATTCCAACCATGGTTACAGCCTGCTCGATCACTCCACACACAGACCATGACCCCCATCGCATGGAGCGCCGTAAAGAATAGGTAGAACACGGTCGGACACGCACAAAAGGAAGGGTGCGTGCCTGTTAGCATACCATGCTTTACAGGAGACTGCAATTTTAGCCCTTGACAGCCCCTGGATCCCTGACACCGCCACATAAAGGCCCTTAAAGGCGAAAGGGTGAAAACGATAGAAAAAAGTGGTTTTGGAGAGGGAAATCGGAAATTTAAGAACAATTTAGCTGAAAACACTCATAGAATTTGGGGAACAAAGATGAGAAATAAAGAAAGTTGTGAGAGTAGGATTCACAATTCACTATGGCTTACCCCACAGTTCCTTGCGGGAACCCATGTAGTGCAATGCTAACCATCCCCACAGCCTTAGGGTCGGGGTTTGCTGCATTATACACGATCCACCATACATCTTTGACTAACAGGCGAACTAACAGCTTCCGTCAGGCCATAAGTCGCCCATCCCCATCGATCCACCCACCACAACAGACTAATGGCAAACCAATGCATGTCAGTAAGGCCACTTATCTGCCACAATGTGCAGACCGAGTAAGGATTGACCGTGACCACCAAGCTAACTCCATAGTCATCGGTGCAAGAATCGAGTTAACTCCATAATCTCGATTATCACAATCTGCGCGCGTTTCAATGTAGCCATTGTAATTATTTCCGTGTTTAGGTGGCAAGCTTCTTGGTGAGTTGTAGCATGCCGTGTTTGATAGGGAGTACCGTACACAACCCACCCAGACCCATTCCTGTCACCCAGGTGACAGTTCAAGCCCTGTTTGGCTCATAATTACAGACCACATCAACACCAATCACCAGGTTTTAGAGATGCATAGGCCATCCGCTTACATTCCATCAGGGCCACCTTCTCCCCCCCAGCTGGCTACCTGGTGGGAAGACTTTCCCTCTATTCATGTTTTGCGTAAGCCAACAAAAATTTTGCATGTGGTCCCTGACTTCAAATCTTGGCCAGGCCTCCAATTGTGACCGGTCGTTTCGCCAGCGTCTGGGCATGGTCCCCAGATGATGGTTTCCCGGTCAGAAACTTTGAAAATGATTCAAACTGACACATGTTTTAGTGATATCGAGCCTTTATTAATTAAGGCCGCAACTCACATCATCGTCACATTCCCCGCACTTTCTCGGTTTGCTGACCATGTGCCAACGGCCAGAGCTGCCGACATATAGCCATAATACTAAAGATACATCTTTCTGGCTAAATGGGGCAGCCGCCGTACGTATTCTCAGCCTCTGTACAGCCACCACCACATCCACCTCTTATGACACCAGGCGACCCCGCTCATTCTAGGGATGGGTTGAATAGCCAGTGCTGCCACCGCCTGTCTCATCTCTAAGATCGGCAGAAGCAGACTGACAACGGATTAAGGGTCATGCCTCCCAGCTCAAGTGAATGGACGCACCCCAGAGATCACCTGACCGAGGGTCCATGCTGCCCTCTAGTGACGTTTGGTCACAAGATTGCTTATTTGCACGGTCAGTTGAAAGAAGAAATCTACATGATTTTGCTCAAAGGTTATGAAGATTATAAAAGAAGAGTAGGAAAATTGAAAGAGTTTGTACAGATTGAAGCAATCTGGACATTGCTGGAATGAGAAAATTTATGAAATAATTACGATGAAGATTTTTAAAAGACTACCAAATGACTCCTGTCTATTTGTAAAAAGAGAAAAAGAGATTTTTGATGATTGGACTTTATGTGGACAATATTGTGACAATGGCAGATGATTTAAGTTTGGAAAGAAAAACGATTGAAACTTCTGTATTTATATTTCCAAATACAAAACTGTGCAAGAAATAGGTGTGATGAATAGAGACAGGAAATCTAACTTACATCTTAGGAATTGAATTTTGGTGAGAAAAAGAAGAAATAAAAATAGGGCAAAGGAAGTATATAAATGAGATACTAACAAGATGCTTCCCTACTTGCCCGCCTCTGATTTGCATAAATTTAAAAAAATTATTCGATTATTAGTTAACTAAAACACTGCCTTAATCTTAAGACTCAATTTGTTTAAATGAAATTAATATTGTTAAACTTAAGCCTAATAATGCAGTTTTTTCCATAGGAAAAAAATTTGATTTTTTCCCTAAAACAGGTTTCCCAAAAATGCAATAAACCAGAAACCCTAAACGTGGCCCACATCACTACCAGCATCGAAATTATTTTTAAATGCCATGTTTTCAGAGAAATTAAAATTCGAAGAAAAATTATTTATAAAATAACTCAAGAAAATTATTTGAAAAAAAATCACTTGAAAATTACACTCGGAAAATCCCAGACGGACCCACGTTTTCAATGCCTTCTAGGTTTATCAGCCTCATACGGCGGTCGAGACTGCCGATACAAAGCCATAATACTTAAGCCTCTGCTTTATGGCTATGTGGGGTAGCCGTACTTTCCCCTCATCCTCTTAACAACCACCATGACCACCACACTCGCCTGGGCAGCCCCACACTTCATATCACTACGTCAGCCAGAGACAGACTCTTCTTTCACCTGCCCGATCTCTCAGGTCGGCAATCATAGACTAATCATCTCCCTAATCCGGTCAAAGACTGAGGGGCAAGTCCACTACACTGCCTGGGGAGGTGGTGTAGTGGACATGCCCTGAAGTCAGATGACCGGTATCCATGTTGCCCTCTAGTGACGGTTTGATCACAGCATATTATTCACTTATTATAAAAGATATATAGAAAATAGGTCTCTGAATTAACCTATATGGTATTAAAAACCTAAAAACCATGATTTGATATCAATTCCACATCTTTTTTTCTGATTGCATGTAAGCAGTAGCTGCATTCGAAAAGTCAATTAAACATGTTTTTCTTTGTATAAACATGTTTAATTTTGAATTTGCACTCCCTTTAAACATGATTGTCATGTGTAAAGGTGATAAACGGACACATGCTGTTCACCATGTGTAAATGACATTACACATGTGTAATGAGCATTAAGAAAACCGAGTCGGCCATTTTTCTCATCGATCTAACAACAAACAGGTATGTACCGTTTAAACAATTCATTTATAATTAGTTCATTTAATTATTAATGAAAAGTTAGCACATTATTGTATTATTTTAGTAAATAACATTCACCAAACTCACTGTTGTAAGCGTTATAGTTACCAGTAACGTCGTTACTGGTAACGAGCGTTATTGTTACTAACGATAACGGAAATGCGTTACTACTATTTAGGGAGGTAACTTTAAGTTAACGCATTACTTTTTAATTGTTAAATAACGCAATTACCAATTAGTAACGCAAATTAAAAAATTTATCATAAAATCTTACTTATATTATATTTAATTAAAAAAATTTTCTTTAGTTTTATTTTTAATTTATATAATTCTAATTCACTACTAATGGTAATAATATAGTTTAGTAACAGTAACGTTAACGTTACAAATATTAGGTTCGTTACTGTAACGTTAACGTTAACGCTAAAAAATATTAGGTTTGTTACTGTAACGATAACAGCAATAACGAGTTATATTTTTTTGTTAAGTAATGGTAACGGTAACTAGTTACTGAAGCTTGAGTAGTGCTTACAACTCTGACCAAACTGATGAGCAATTTCTTTCTTTCTCATTTTGCATGTTAATAATTTAAGGCCAGAATGTGACAAAAGATGTCACTTATTTTTTATTTAACTTGTCTGTGTTACTTTTTTACACAGTTCCATTCGTTTTCTAAAGTTAAACTTAACATTTACACTTTCACATTTACACAAAATATATGTGTAATTCATTTTCGAATGCAGCTAGTGTTGGATAAATTACTTTTATTTTGTAGTGAGTTACACTACACACTACTTTAAGAAAATAGTAACTTGTTACACTACAAGTTACTGTGTAAAGATATAACTTAGTTATAAATATTTAAATTTAAAAAATACTAAACTGCACTAAATAAATTTTATAAAGAATTTTATTTCATGAAGTTTCATTGACTTTGATTTCATTGATTTTTTTACTTTAATTTTTTTAAAATTTCAAAAATTATTTAATTTTTAAGAAATTTTAAATTGTAAAAGGAACTTAAATTTAAGGTACTTTTACTGCTAAAAACTAGTTTGTTACAATTGCTTTGTTGCAAACTACTTTTTATAAATTGTACTGTACTACACTACAATTACTATTTTTGTAACGTGTTAATGTAGCTTGTTACTTGTAATGTTTTACATTACAACAAATTACAGTTTGTTCTCAAAAATTTTGTGATGCAACACATTATAAATGAAATGTGTATTAAAATTTATTGTATTTTGAAATATCTTCAAAAGTAATATGTGCAAATCATTTAAACATTCTCTTGTTTAAATGTTTTACACACTTTGACGAGAAATAGATGAGCATTATAATAACACGTAGTTTCTACATATAATGTACAGTAGGTCTATGCCAAAATGTGCAGATGTCTATAAAACAGGACATATTTAAATTCTGATTTTAACTAAACCGGAAACGTTTGTTATAACAAAACTATTTTCCACTTCGAGTGAAAGCCCAAGTACAAAAACATTTTAGGGACCTTTAAAAAATTTTAATATTAATAATTATAATAACAATAAATAAAATAAACAAACAAAAGTGTATTCGACAAAACTTGCTCTTGGTTCAGCTTTTTAAATTTAACCAATTAATTAACCCTTTTCTGGTTTCCTTTTTTCTTTATCTGTTTAGCTTTTGGTTTCTTTTTCTTTTTTCCATTTTGTGAGGCCCCATTCATAGCTAGGGCCCAGATACCACCTGCTGCACGCCCCCTGCAGCCAACCTTGCTATGAAGTCAAATGTACAGATAATATAATGCAAGTTTATTTCTGCATGAAAGGGTGCATAATTTGCATATAAAATCATGCAGGATTATCTCTGCACATAAGATGCCAAATTATGCATATGAAATCATTCAAGATTACTTCTGGACAATAATGTGAAGGGTGATACTAAAAGGCAGAACATGCAGAACAGTCAGAACACTTATAAATTATATAAACAAATAATGATGACCTGGTGTCATTCAGGTATATCGCTGCAGGCACATTGTCATAATCACCCATGCCAGTGCACCAGAAGATGCATAATTGATGTAAAAAACAATAAAAATAAAAAACATTAATTTAACAGAATTCGTGATGATCTAAATTAAATTGATTTCAGCACAATAACTTTGCTAATGCACATTGATATGGTCAAGACCCTCGACCATGCTTCATACTATATATTCTGGTAATAAAACAATATTCAAACAAAAACAAAATATAATTGCATTGAATCATATGAAAACACAAATAACAAATGATCGACAATAATAATAAAATACAATTAAACATGAAATGATAATAATTATTATAATAAAAAAAATTGAACTTTTGGATGCTCTACAAATGCAATGTCAACAAAACAAACAAGTTCATTTGAATGTTAGTGTAAAGTAAATAAAGCTAGTTCTGCCTTTTCAACTGTTCTGCCTTTTGGTATCACCCTAATGTGGATAATTAAGCAGAAACTAAGTCTAAATATTTACACGCAAAACATTTGTTATATTCTTTCTATACAATTGTACGTGATTTTTTTTAATTGCGGTACTTTTTTGTATCATTCCAATCTCCATTAAAAAATGCACATCTGATTTGCTATAATGGAAAAATTTCAGAACTATTTATGTATTAAGTTCCCAGAAAATTCCACATTTCCAAATTTAAACTACCTGTATAAACAATAAGCTATTGATTATGTACGATAATTCGGAGAATGAAAAATTCTTAAAGGCCATGTTTCTTGTGTGGACGATGGGGTTGGTTATTGTCATTTTCTGACTAAAAGTATTTTCGGTGGAATGTCGTTGATTGATAATCACGGTAATGTCGATGTTTATAACTACATCAAACCGGCAGCTCTATTGTTTTCACCATTTCTTATTGGATAAAAGTTTGATTGGAATCTTTAAAAAACATTACTTTTATTATGTGCTCGAGATTCTTTGCTTTTATGTTTTTTTGTCCTTTAAAATTTCATTTAAAAAACTGTACTTGTTATTAAAGAAACAATGTCAATAAAGATCTAAACCCAAGCATGAAAAAACATATATTTTTTCTTATTATATATAAAATTTCAAGCAAATGTGATAGGAAATAAGCAAATTTTAAAGATACAAATAATTCTTTAAAGGGAATATAGATAAGAGTAAATAACAAATTGAAATAATTTTGTTTTATATAACGACAGACGATTGAGATTATAAATGGTATACTTGGGAATCTCTTGTTTTTTCTTTTTAAAAATAAGAATTTCATTTTGTCACTTGAAACATTATAAGCCTAAAATTGACAGCTTTGGAAGCTAATAACTTATTACATTCTGCCGAACAAGCCAAAGTTAGTTTATGGTAAGGACTTTCGCTTTTCTCTTCGCTGAATTCAAAATGATGGACCAACGGTTGAGCTCTCATATCACCAAAAGGCCCTTTTAAAATCAAATAATGCATACTTAACGGAGCTGCAATCTTCGATTTTAAAATAACCTATAAAAAGGTTGATGAGTTTAAAATTCTATTTTTTAATAATAAATTTAGAACCTGGTAACTGAGCGAACGTTCGCAACTCTGTGTTGGGTCACCTTGATTATCGTTGACGTGTGCTTTAACCACCCACTGAATATTGAAAGCAGTAAAACGACTCGTTTCGTAAAACAGTTTATGAATAAATTCGTCTGTCCGATATGGTTTCCATTGCAAATCTGGAAAAGAAAAAACAGAAAAATAAAATGATTTTCAATCAAAAATAAAATTTCTAAATTTTTTGTTTCCGAGAAACAAAATTCATGTACCATTGAAAGTGACTTTCTCAAAGGAAAGCAGCTCAAATATTTTATTATACAAAGCCATTTCTTCTAGACGCTTCTGATCCATGATTTTGAGCGCCTCCATCACTTCAGCCCCACTTTTATTTGGATGAACACACATTTCTTCATGTTTCTTCAGTTCGTGTAAAGGTCCTCGCCACATACACCCGATTCGATTAAACTTGCAGTTGGTCAATCTAATTAAAATCCATTAAGTTATAAATTCCAAAAAACTAACTTTTATATTTACCTGTCTTCGCACTGTTCAGATTCGTGGTTATCCAAAAGGTTGCGTGGAAATTGTTTAGAACAGAACTGGCAATCGGCGGGTAATTCACTGACTGCCTTTTCTACCGCCAAGTTACGAGAACTATTGGTTTTACTTATTTCAATCCGGCAATTCGGGCATGTCGCAGTTTCATCCCGCAATCGTGCATCGGCAAGTAAATGTGTAAAGCAACCAGCGCACATCAAGTGACCGTTGGTACACTATAATAAGATTGAAAAACTATAAAGTATGACTATAATCGAAAAAATTTCAATACTGCCAACCTAAAAATAAAAAACACAAAATTATATTATACAAAACAAAAAAACAGCCTTCATCAACAAAAGCTATCAAAACAAAATCACCAACTCGAGATTTTGCTTCATAGATGATGACAATGATGTTGCCTGGAAAACAAAGAAAAAAATAAGAACGAAAAATTTCATTTCATCCAGGGTTCAAATACACAAACAAAAAAATTAATTTCCATTATTTCTACTATTATTTAAATATACTACAATTTTTTTTCTTTTTAAGAAAAAATTAATATAAATAATTATTTAAAAAATGCTTACTAAAACCCAACCTGAACCTAGAATGAAAATATTAAAATATTTTTTTTCATTTGTGTAAATAAAATCAGCACACAATTAAACATTATGTGGCAATATATTAATTTATTATCTCTTGTATAGTCAAATACAGTTGTTACAACGCTGATACCTCAAATCAAATCTAAAATGTTACATAATTCAAATTGTGTAAATTCTCAATTTTTAAAATAATTAAGAAAAGTAAAATCTTCCAGTCAAATTTTCCAACAATATTTTGTATAAAAGTAAACCCCCTAATTTTAAACATTTCTAGATATAACTAAACGTCGGTAACACGTCATATAAATGGAATGTGAAAAGAGAGAAAGAAAAAGGGAGGAAAAAGTAAGCTTCACGTAGCTGAACCTGGCCTTGCTATATGGAGAGAAAAAAATCTCAAAAAAAAAACAATATAAATAAAAAAACAAAATAAATAATCTGATTACTTAATTCGTTATGAAAAAGTAAACAAAAATGTAATCAATGCGTATGGTTTATGGCAATAAATTTATTTTTAGAAAAATCTGCTCTCACTTAGCCTATCAGCTGATCGAACCTGATAAATGGCCATCTTGGGCAGATCCAGGCATACTGCACAACACAGAATTCCTCCCAATCGTTGCTCCAGTTTTTCTTCTTTCGAATCCACCTTTCCGTAGTTTTCACCTCGTTTCTTCTTCGCTGGTGGTTCGTCAGAAGCTGACGATTCGGCTCCGATGTTGTCCCCACCAACTCCTGTTATAACACTATCCCTAACCATTTCATCTGCCATTTTTGTCCTCTATCTGTTTTCCCTACCAGCCCTTGCCCGATTAAATAGCTGAAACGTCACGTACATCGTCATCATCTATCCTTCCCTCAATGCCAAACTCGATACTGCGCACGTAAGCAACTACGCAATTTCAAACTATTGTTTATCCTTAGCTGTTTTCATTGTTGTAAAAGAAAAGAAAAATTTTAAAATTTTCTTAAATATATAAGTAATTTATTTAAATAATATTCTGTGTTATCTGCATACAAATTATTGTGGCTTATTTTTCTTTAAAATGTATAAATAAAACTTTACACGTAATAAATAAAATTTAACATTTATATAAATTCAATACATTAAATATTCTTTAAGTTTCCTTGGTAACGGGAGTGAAGTTACGGCTGTTTTCGTAATATATTGTAAAATAGCATCTCTGCAAGCACTTTGTAGTGATGCGACTACAAAATTAAAAAATTATTAGAAATTTATTTTCATTATTAATTAATACAAAAACCTCCATAAAGTTGAATGATCCTGATTTGTTTGGTTGTACCATAAACATCGACCACCGCAAATATCGGGCCGTTTTTGAATGGGATGTCCATAGCACACACTCCCTGATCCTCGCCATTTATAATGAAATGCATTTCAGCCAATTCGCCACTATTAACATACATCACACCGATTCTACTACCCACATCGGTTGGTAGAATATTTACACTCGTGAAATCCGTGCTCAAATTCTGCGTCCTCGCTAGTTTACCCAACAATCGTCGATTCGACATTGCGTCTACGTCTAGTAATAATTTACTGTTTGGTACTTTTGGTAATGGTCGTAGTAAACTTCGTTGAATGACCCCTCTGCTCGTGTACACTTGTTCTCCGGTGCCTAAAATTGAGCGGTTGGAGTTATTGTTACTCGTGCTGCTGCCGATGTCGTGGAGGGTTCTAACACCGACGCGAGTTAACGATTCGTTTGTGGTTTCGGTGTCGGAGTTGCTGTTGTGATCAGGGTAGTTGACTTTGTTCAGGAATTTAGTTACTGGAAATATCCACGAATCGCCCATATTCGCGAGATCTGGTAAAGCGTAGTGTGGTAATGGAAAACTTGTGCTTGGATCCAGTTGAGTTAATCCCAATCTCATGTGCCCGCTCCATCCTCGTTCGTTTTTTTCGATTTCAAGTAAGAAAATTTCACCGGGAAGTAATGGGTTTTCGCTGAAGGCAATGGCATTGGCGAAACTTGATTTTCTACAGGCTACCATATTATCTTCGGTTAGTGTTATATTTTCGCTGTGGTAAGTATGAAAACGAGTTGGCGACATTTCCATTAATTTAATCTTTTTTTTTAAGTTGTTAATATAATCTAGAAATAAAATTATAAAAAAATTATTGAGGTTTGGTTCTTTCTTTTTTTAAATAATGTTAATAGGAAAAACTAATGCATTTTTACGAATTAATACAGATGTAAATGATAAGAAATTGATTCAAGATGTGGAAATTTATTGTAATCGAATGCAAAATATTTTTATTAGATTTTTTTAAAATGATTTTTTTTTTAGTTTTTCCATAGTAACTTGATAAATGATAACATTAAATGAGGTTTTAATGTTGGTGTTTACTTACGATAGCAACCGAATTCATATAATTCAAAGCAAAGGTTGCTACGAATTTCTCGATTATTCGCTAAATGTTTTGGATCGTCCTAATTCGAATTAGCCAATAATTACTTTACGTAAATAAACAGTTTGCACGCGTGCTGCACCGTTAGCAATCTCTAGATACAATCGTGCAGCTGTGTTTTCTTCACGTTTTAGACCTCTAGATTCAAGACAAGACGTTAGTGACGGGAGAATCGATTAACAAATCGATTACAGAAACAAGGAATCGATTACATTCTACCACTTTTCATCTTCTGGCACCAGAGGTCATCTTAGCGGCAAATTTAATTTTTCATTTGAATATACCGAATTTAAAGCATTAATTCGTCACAACTTGTGATGTGCTTTTCTCCCTCAAATTGGCGTATTAGTTATCCTGACTTCGTGACCGCATATTTTTTCTCTTTTCCCGCTCGACACATGATACAAAACTACTGAACTCGATCATTTCTCAATACCTTAATACTTTCCTTTAATTTAGAACTTAACTAAATACGCATTATTAATTGAATAAAGTACATAAAAACACTTATCTTTTGCCATTAAACAATAACAAATAATTCTGAGTAGTAATTTCACAAGAGCCTGTTGTATTGTCAGGTAAATTTTAACCACGAATTTTCTTGCCTGAAAATACAACGA